>JABFPN010000221.1:0-59119 GCA_022817305.1 Leptoteleia sp. ZL-2020 | reverse complement strand
TATATATATATATATATATATATATATAATATTATTAGTGAAAAAAAAATCAGAGAAATCATTATTATAAAAAGTTATATTATTTACTAACCGATCCTGCAATGTTTGGAGGAGCAGAAAGAATAAAACCAAACAGTCCCGAATCAGAGTAAGTGCTATTCAACGCTGAAATTGCAAAAGGTTCTTCGCCTGCTTCGGAACCCACAGCTTTTATTAATGGTGTATTGCTAGATCCCCACTTGACTTTTGGTCCAGTACCTGTGGCTTGTTGTAGAACTGCAAAAGCAAGTGCATCTTTTTCTTTGTTTAAACCTGTGCTTTCAAAAGCCAATGCAACAGTAGCAATATGTGAAGTTCGTTCCTTTCTCAATTCACCACCACAATATTTTGATGGTTCAGTAGTTCCACTTTCAGATGATAATTGTAAACCTTCTGCAAACTTTGCCATTATTGGCATTGGAACACCAACACCAACCACAGCACATCTTTCTCCAGAAAACCATTTGTTCACAAAGTATTTTAACTGTGTTAAGAAAAAGAAATAATATTGTTTATTGCAATAACATACAATAAATTTATTGTAATGATGTTCTATATTATTATTTTTAATACTGAAAAGCATATTGTTTAATTTAATGTATATTAATTTTTGCTCGCATTCTTTCATCTTATTCAATTTCTTTAACATGAAATTTAAATAAAAATATTTACATTCTCAGAATCAATAATTCCAACATTTCGTTTAGGGCAGTACAAGGAATAACCAAGTCCTCTTCGATACGCTGCCTTGTGCAACAATTCAATAACTCTGGGAATTTCAGCAACAGTAGAAATTTGGTGACGTAGTCGTGGACTTTGGTCTGAAATTTCCCATGGTTTAAAAGCTTGACGAGTAGCTACATCTTCTAAAAAGGACAACGCGTGTTCTCTGCAATTCATACACAAACATATCTTTTTAGTTTAAATTTAATCAATATTTCATAGATAAATAAGTTCCCATTTCTCATTGTTATTCCAATAAAAATAATGCTTACAAATTATTGCGAGTCACTTGCAGATTGTAAGAAATAGTTTCCCTGTCATTAGAAACTATCAAATTTCCCCCAAGTTGTTGAATATTTCTAGTAATTCCAAAATAAGATGCACGAGTAGTGCCTAAACCAGTAGCAATTCTAAGAACATGAGATATTCCTTGTGTATCATATGTTTCATTACGTGGACCTGCCCTAAACATGTAAAAAAACAAATAATATTAATGTCAGCTTAAGGTGAAATGTCATTTGTTGGCCAATTCAGAATAAATATAACCTCCTTATTAATACATATCGTTAAATATGTTATATAACAACCTCAAGATTGTTCTGAACCTTCAATTTATATTCTATATATTAATTCTGTTTATTTAAAATATACATTCACAGTTCTGAATAAAATTTAAGTATAACATAAACATAATATGAATCAAAAGCTTACCTAAAAGCAATGGATACATGAGCAACAGGAGAATTATTGTCCACTGCGACTACAGTGGCTTTATTTCCCAAAACTTGAGTATCAGTTGAAGCAGAAGAACCTGAGCAGGCCTTGGCCTGAGCAGCAGCAACGGCATAATGTCTAACCTACAAAAATCAACACAAATAGAGAAGACCTTAATAGAGACGTGTAACAAAAATAAACACCTTTTTTTAAAACGAATATAATCGATGAAAATAATTAATATAAACTCATATTGCGTGAATTAAATGAAATCAATTAATGTATAATAAAAATGGTCGTACTTTATTTGACGTAAAACAAATTCAAATAAAATATACGGACACTTCAAAATAATTACTCGTGACAGCTGCGGGGATTGACTCGATAAACCGTATTAACGTCACTTCAATAGAAACGTTTATCAAATTGTAGTAATTTATGGTATTATCTCACATTTTAATGAAAAAACGAAAATTTGGTTTTATGTAACAGCTAAAGGTGTGCTCCTACGCTTTTTCATCAGTCAATATGAGCTATTAAAAGGTGCTTTAAAACTAAAATTGTTGGAAAAACATTGGTCAAGTTGTCAAAAACCGAGAATTTACCGTCGGATTGCGAAGCAAAGGATATCGAACCGTGGAACAAGCCATTTTTCCTGCCCTTTTTATTCCTTCCAAAAAGATCACAAAATCCCAACAAGACGACACGAATCCATCTGCGCCGAAGTGGCAAATGGCGCTAGTGTCACTACGCGCTTATCTTGAAATGAAATATTTCGTTAACATTATAATTTAGTATCCTTTTGTTCAATTACGAATTAATCTTAATTAAACGATTTATTGTTTTTGAGATTTTTCTAAATGATAATAAATTTCGAACTTGATTTGAAGATTATCATTCAGTATTTTTTATTTTCTTAAAAGTAATTACTAATTAATTACTATTATTAGTTCAAGTATAAGTTGACTTTGAATTCTACAATAATAAAACTGTTTAATCCTTTTGAATGATATATTCTTTAGTTTCATATTACTTTTTATTTATTTATTAAATTTAATAATTTAAAAATGTAATTGTACATTTAATATGTAGGTGTATAATAAATAAACCGCCAAATGACTGGCGAATAAAGGTTTTTCAATGAATTTCTTAATATACATGTTTTATTGTGTCATTTATAACATTACAAAAATACTAGTAACATTAGTTGTATAACAGAATGGTCTAATCGCTTTCAGTGCAAAGTATCCAACAGTGTCACTATCTACACTTGTAAGTATTATTCTAGGATATTTTATACAAGACAATCTCTTGTTCCTTACAATTGTTCCAAATTGATGCTACGCTCGTTACGCTAATCAAAGCAACACAACATTCAATACAGCTTTTATTTCAAAATAATTCTTCAACTTTCCTCAACGTACAGTTTATTGATTGGGAAATCATTTTAAATCACAATCAATCATTTTTATTATACAAGTGTACAAAAGCATAGTGCAATAAACGTAAACAAAATTGTATTTGTACCCTGAAAAGTCTCTGTAAATGATGCAAAAATAAAGAAGAAATAAATTTTTACCGGGTCTATAATTTTACTTTTATTACTAATTTCTTTTCTTTTTTTTTTGCAGTATAGCTGAAAATCGCTCATGCTTTTCCACTGGATTTCTATCTTTAATAATGTAATGTTCCTTTTTATATGCAAAATATTTAAATCTGTTAAATTATAAAAATTAATGACGAATTCATTTTTTATGTATTTCAAATTAATTGCATAAGAAGCAACATAATATATATTGTATAAAAAACACTCGAATTTTTCAAGTCGAAACGTGAATATAAAATGCTATGAACTACTAATTTTAAAAATAAAATAAAGTTTTCTCTACATTGAAGGATTTCTTTTTTACTGCTATTCAAAACTGCACAATTGGTTCTGCCTCAATCTGTATTTTTTTTATTTTAAACAATTTTAAAAATAATTGTAAAAAAAAAGCAAAACATAATAAATGAAATTCGTTTTAAAAAAATGTAGAAAAATTACTCCTTAAATAATTTGTTGTAATATTTACTCGTAACAAGTGAATTTTTTTCCACATATATGTACATGTTCTTATACACATAAGATGTTCTATTTACCCTCATTTTTTTTAATTTTTAATGACTCTTCCCTAAACATTTCATCAATATACGATTAAAAAGAAACATATCTGTTCACCTTCTCGCTCATTTATTTATTTTTTCTTTCGGTTATAGTGCGCAGCTTAAAAAAAAGTGTGCAGATAATTTAAGTTCTTTATTATAAATGTGCCAAATGAAACGTTAAAAAATTTCATGGCAATTTATACAATGTATGTCTAGTTTTATAATACTTTTATAGGCTTATGTTGGTATTCAATTCCATATCAACAAATATGTTACGTAAAATATAATTCAGAGATGAGATCGTATCAAAATTTGCATTCTATGTAAAGAATTGCTTGTTCAGAAATTCAACCCTTCGATTTATAAACAGTCTTGTTTTCTTATTTAGATTGTGTTTTACACATTGGCCCCTCAGAGTCCAAGTGGTGCAACTCACATTATTAATGTTTTAAGACATTTAAGGTGATTTTTCAGTGCATGTCAAAAACACCGTTTCCAGTACCCAAAAATTAATTAGTGAACAAATTTGAACCAACGTTTAACATAATGCAATGTAAAAGTGAGAGAATCATCATATATAATTTATCTGTCAAAATGTAATTTTAATTTAGCAAAGTGAATAAATATATAATTTCAAAAGCTTTAAATAATACAAAATAAAGTTAACATTTGGAAAGTAAAGCTTATCAGTCAGTTCTATCACATTGCGTTCTATTATATTTTGGTATAATTCTGGTCACTACTTGACCTTATTTATGGTCACTTAAATTGCTATAGGAAATTTCGAACTTAGCTAACAAAAAAGAAGAAGTGGACTTACATCATTTAGGCTTTAAGGGGTTCAAACAAAGGGCTCAACACATTTCTGCGTTTTTAATTCAATACTTGCAGTTAACATCGTCTCATCTTTGCATTACGAAAAACAGTTACCCTATGTAGTTAATAACATATTTATTGAGTAACCCAGCAGCTGAAAACGTTAAAATATAGTTTTATAATTAATCCTATTTCAATTACTTATGCTATTAAATAAAAAATAATAAGAATAATTGTATAATTACTTTGGAAAAAATAAAAGTCTATAATAAAACTGCAAGGGTCTGCAATATCTGTAACATCTTAAAATGAGCACTTTTCTCTTAAAATTCAGACATTACAGTCCTTGCAAATTTATTACGGACTGTTATTTTTATCGGGGAATAATTATAAGCGCGCAATTTTTATGACATAATAAACGATATTTAAATCCTCATTATGGAAAGCAATTTCGTTTTGTATTATCGGTATTTAAGAGAAATAAACATGTTTGATTTCTAACAAATCTTAAAAAAGTTTTCAACTGTTAGGATAATGTTTAACATTTATCAGCTATTTACATACATTCATTATTTCCTTTAATTGAAATTCAAGTATTCATAGCCACGCATTAGGCCTCGTTTTAGTTTATACGAATATTATTGGTTTATGTATGTGTATATTCTTCTTCATTTTGTCCCTTTTTAATGTTTGAAGACAATTAAAATCGTTCTCACAAATGATATAATATAGTCATCACGTTAATATTGTATTATTAATTTATATTTAGCAATATTAAATAAGTATAAACATTACTACGTTAATAAATTCATACTATGCTCATTAATATTATACTTTTTTTAAGAATGTCAAAAACTTAAGTTTCCTTCAATATATCACATTTTAAGGCTGTAATAGTTGACGGGTACGCCTCGTGACATGTAAAAGCTTTTCATGTAAAATGTCTCTTTATATCAATAAAAGATTATTTTTAACATTTTAATATTTTCAACTCAAAGCTGTTTTTACTTTATATCGATTTTACGATTTCTATACTTTTTAAAAGTGCTTATGATACAAAGTATTTTTCAATCTAAAAAACACCTTTTGTTCTAAATAGATTTCTAAATAGATTTAATTTATTTTAATAATCTCTCGAGTAAAGCGTATATTTGTAAGCTATAAATTAAGTTTTAATGCTTGTTAATATTATAAATGACATGAATAATTTATTAATATATTATTTCACTTTAGGTCAATTACAAAGAATATTTTATAAAAATATTAGACATCTTACATTTCGCTCCAAAGTATAAATTTTATCTATAAAAGAAAATTTATTATGGATCCAAGTTTGGTGTCTAATAATTTACTAGGTGTCTAATAATCAACTAGTTTTCAAACTAGGTATTTATTTGCAGATTGGCATTGCACATTTTGAAACTTATCTTAGAAACTGATTGGCTTCTAATGTAAACTTAAAACATTAGTTTATAGGTATATAAATATACATAATACAACACTTATTGCGAATGTTGCAGACATAATAAAAATATAATAGAATACAAGCACACCTTTTTTTATTAATCGATTTGACAAGTATTCAAACCATATGTTTTCATAAGTAATGCCTACTTTTAGTTATAAAATATAAATTTTAATGGTGCTAAATGATTTTATATACCATATATTTATGAAATTAATACTATCTTTATATAAGTTCAATTTTATAAATAATTTAATTTCGTCAATTAACAGATAACTCTTTACAGAATTGAAATTATATATATTAAATGTAATTTCTCTAAGGAAATAAACAGATAAATCTAATAAAACGTTGTTTTTTTTGAACATCATTTAATTATTTCAAACATTAAAAAATAATTTTATAAAATAAAATGAATAAAAATCCATATAAATATACATTTGTGGCTATTAAAACTTTCGTACCAATTATTACAAGTATTATTTAAATGTACATAAAAATTTCTGAAGTAATTTTTTGCTATGGCATAAATGGTTAATTTTAGTTATTTCTATATTACATTATTAGAATAATTTATATATACTGCGTGGCTTTGTAATTATATATGTTAAAATAAAAATAAAAATATAAACAAATTTAATGTACAATGAAAACTTTTGTAATAAAATATAATAATAAGTAAATTCATTAAACTTATATATTTACAAATGAATATTTATTTAAGTAAATCTCAACAAATCAATTATTAAAAAATATAATGTATATTGACACTTTTGTTTTAGTATTTGTATTAGTATATCACCACAATTTATTCTTAATATATTAAAATCAATAATAGAACGAAAGATGTTTTATTCTTTCAAGAAAGGTGCAAATGAATTTCTTATTATAATTCTTATTATAATCACAGAATTAGTAAAAGCAGAGAAAAATGGAAACAAAAATACTTACATTTAACTTTAAAGATAATTCACATTACTTACATATTGAAACTGATACAATGTTTCTAGAACTGTACGGACATTACCACGGTCTTCAAACATATTGTAAAAGAAAGTAAATTAAAGTTGTTCTCACCTTGCTTTTTAAACAGCGAAACAAAATTATAAATTACATAAAATACATTTTGTGATTTTTTTTTATTTTATTTGTCTTTTAACTCATCGATTTTTAAATCAAGTATTTGCTCTTATTCACATTTTTATTAAACAAAGTAAACATGTAACAATTTTTAAGTATCGTTGTCAGTAAATTTTACTGAAAGATTCACAACCTTGATTTGAGAATAAGAACTATGTTCAAAAGAAATTATTTTTTCAAAAATTATCCACTATATTTTGTAAATCTCTCAATAAGTTACGTGATTAGAAAATTGAATAAAATTAGGTTTCAATTTTCTGATTAGAATTCATCACTTTTATCATGTCACTTTAAAGATAAAAAGGGAGAACCAACATTTTAGTTGCGCCGAATCATTGCTGGAACCGAACCAAAGCTTCCTCTTAGGATACGCTGTTATTTAATAACTGAAAAATAAACAGAAATTTGTTTATTACAATTAGAACAAATTAAAATGATTAATACAAATACCAATATTATGAAGTAAAAATTATTCAAATTATCTTCGGATAAGAAATATAAAATAGATAAAATAAAGCCAATTAATTTCTTTGCAATTAATAACATAATACAATTCGAAAGTCAACACAAACAATGAATAGCCGCTTTTTAATAAAAACCTACATTTTGCAGCAGTAAGCAATATTTGACAACATTACGTTATGTAATCATATCATAATATTCAGTTGGTAGTTAAGGCACTAGGCCAAAAGCACAAAACCACTAACATAAAATCATTTATTTTCTAAATGAATACAATGTCTATTTTTTTACCGTAAAAAGAAAAGATATTGGTAGTCTGAGCAAAAGGTCTACAATAGTATATTATGCAAACAGAGGCACAAAGTAGACAATTGACAACAATTTTCAGTAATATCACACAAGAAATCCATTGTATAATATTACTTATGCATCCCGTTACGTACAGAATTTTTCACAACCAAAGCAAGGAAAGTAGTAGTTTTTAAAACTCCCACGTGACGGAAAGTAGTACTTTAATCGTAATGTTGTGAAATCATGCATTATATTTAAAATTATTTACGTTTAAATCCTGAATTCAATATAATTATTTTTAAAAGCTAAATCTAGTGATCAGAAAGTTTATAATTCATTTTATGCAATAATTATAACCGATTTTTTTAAACGATTTACACAATCTTTTTATTGATATTTCATAATTAATCGTAATTTAAAATTAATGATTTTATTTAGTTATAATCGAAAATAAATTATTAGTTAAATGTATATTATAACCAATGAAGTTCGGTAATTGTTTTATTACTATTAGAATAAATGAGTTATTTAAAATAATAAAACTTTTGGTAGCTTAAGTTTTGTGTAGATTAAACTGATGAAAGAAGTGAAAAGACAAAGAGAACGAATATAACGACGTTTTAATTGAGTACCAGAAATCCTTGCTATGCCACTGAGAAGCATGAATGTAAAAAAAGAAAAAATATTTCAATTTCGCACCACTTGAAGGCATAATTAAGAACAAAGCGATACAAAATAGTAGCGATAATTAAACAGTAACGCAATATTTAGCAAATTTCAGTAAATTATTTAATTTGGTTTAAATAACTTATCAATTCCAAGTTTTCATATAGTAAATGGTGTAAAAGTATTTACCGATAATAATTAGGCTTAAATGGTCCAGCCTTATTAAGGCCCATGTACTTCGCTTGCTCATCAGTGAGCTCTGTTAAATGTGCATCAAAAGTTGGAAGATGCAGAGATGCTACGTATTCATCTGAAAGCATAATTTCTACTTTAATAAATATGGTTTTATTTCGATTAACTTTAATTTGCCTAGGATGCAAATTAAAGTGCGCATGAAAGGAAACAGCAATAAACTGACCCATTTTTTTCGGCAGTAAGTAAACATCGCTCTTATAGCGACCTGCAGGAGCGTTGAATAGCTCGATGAGCGCCAAGGCCTGTGTAGCAGCAGTGATAGATACCACGAAGGACGGAATACTAGAACACGAGAGATTTGCCAAACGACCTTCTGCGAGTAACACTATTCGCTTGCCATCGGGCCATATTATGTGGTCTACCTGAGACCTCACTTTTTCCCACGTTAAATCCGGGGTTCGCAGACTATTCTATTATTAATAATAACATTTATGATTAAAAATTATGATCAATCAATGTATATAATTAAAGTTAAAAAAAAACGTACAACGTCTATTTCTGTATTACTATGACCCATGTTGCAAACTACGCATCCATTTTTCATCTTGTCCATGTACTCTCGTGTTACAACATTCTTGTTTCCAGTCGCTGTTATTACGATGTCTACGCTTCTTATCACTTCGTTTAGTTTAACTACTCTGAAGCCATCCATGCTGAAAAATGTCACATTAAATAAAATAAATAATTATATTTTATTAAACGTATACTATATAATTAAATATAAAAATATATTGAACCTAGAAAAGAATTAATTTTTTTCCTTGTTTGCAAATGAAATTTCGACGAATCTTATCCATATGGAATTTCCAACTTATTTAAAACAATATATATATTCGATATTGTTCAAAACATAATAATCCTTCAATGTTCAACGTACCTAGCTTGTAAGGCGCAAATAGGATCGATCTCTGTTATGTAGACAATGCAACCTAGTCCTTTTAGAGCCTGGCAACAACCCTTGCCAACCTCACCATAACCGCAAATAACAACCTGTTTTCCTCCAAACATGACATCGGTTGACCGTTTCAAACTGTTGTTTAAAGAATATTTGATTAATAAATTTTTACTGGTGTAAAATACTTTCTGTTACGTTTAATTAAAATTAGAAATGCGTAATTTAAAACTAATATAAATAAAGATAATATTCGCAAGAAGGAAGACATATTTGAATATCAAAATACAATGCTCATTTTTAATGCAAAATAACTCCATTATATATATTCATCTCTTTTAAATACTGAAGGTGTATGTAAATAAGGAAAATTATTCAAAAGTATTTTAAGCTTGAAGTATAATAAGTTTTATATCATAATATGAAATATGTGCAAAGAAATGAATTGTAGTTATTTTCAGATTGACAAACTAATGTAAATAATGTTCGGAATATTTGATGATTGAAAAAATATCATGCATCTATTTTCAAAACATAAAGAGCATAATAGTCTTCAAGCCTCTGCATAGTGAATTTTAATCAAACGTAGTGCATTATTTAGAAAATAAATCAATGATGTTAAGACAGTACTATATTTAATATACTTGACAAGTAACCCTTCAATGTTATTAACTTTGCATTTAATTATTATTTAAGATCTTTGTATATTTTTATATATATATTTAGTTTTGTTAAGGGGGAATAAAAAACATTAAATCTGATTAATGTAAAATATTCCTTTATATTCCTTCATTATGTTTAATCTTTGCAAATGCACACATTTTATATTTCTCTTACAATTTTTTGTGTAATATGCAAGTACACAGTTAATAATTAATAATGAAGCATACATATTTCAACAATAATAAATACTAAAAACATATAAAATTTTAAATTTCAAAATTTGCAATGAAGTATAGTAGATGATTTTGGTCTCCTCGTGTCTTATTAATGATCTCACAAAAGCGTTGCGTGTCGAGCATCTGGCATTCGGCCAGCATTTAATCAATTAATTAATCAATCGTGTGTATCTAAGATGTAACGAACAATTCGTCACAATAAAAATGACTCAAGGCATAAAAATTACATTCCGAATTATTACTGTTTTCGCATTATAACAATTTAACATTAATCAACAGATTGATGTGCATTTAACGTTTTAAAAGTTTAAGCAAAATTTATCCAAACTTATTTTAAATTAATATCTTGCTTTTAATACAAATAGCTAAAAGTGATCGATGTGATATAAAAATAAAAAAACCATGAAATAACTGTATCGTGTAAAAATACATGTCATATAACTTTACAAAAGCATGTTTTTGTTCATGAAATAAGAAAGAAAACATACCTGTCAATAATACTTTCCCGGCAGCTATAAAGATTGTCAAATTTGGTTTTAGTAACACTGTCATTGACGTTCATGGCAGGGACGGTTAATTTTCCAGCTTTAGATAATTGATATAATCTATGTACACCTGTTACACTCTCCTCGACGATACCTACAAAATTAATAATTGTAATTATTCATAAAAAATTCAAATTTCATAAATTTTCAAAATAGTAAACTTTGATAATGTTTGTTATTAGTATATAAATATTATATGGGATACAAGCAAATATATGTATATACAATGTGTACATATATCCGAAGGAAAAATATTCTTTATACATAACCATGGATTGTTATCATACACGTACATATATATTTAAGCATGCAAGTCGGACAAAAAAATTGCACCCTGAACCGTGAAGCTTGATGAAATTTAAATCGAATGATTCTAATTGTTAACAACAAAATAATTGCACTTTAAACTTAGTAATTGTTTATTTCTCTCTTTGTATGTGTTCATCGAGCAATAGTGTTATCAGTGGAATTAACAATTATAATAAAATATTAATTACTACTTTTTAGCACTATAGCCAGGATATTTATAAATTCAATGCATTGTGTAATGTGTAATAAAGAAATTTTATTACGCACCAACGGCACACAAACATTAACATGTTTCACTACAGTTCGGACGTTTAATACATTATTACGCAACTTTTATCATGATAATGTATGAATATATATGATCACTCATAACCGTGTTTCATTAGACATTGTTATAAATGTACATTTACGTCCGGTCATGAATGTCCATTCTTGAATCATGTATGAGAGCATGCATGGTTATGGATAAATTTAGGAACATGCACACCACAGCTGATTTTATGTATGAGCATACAAACATAGTAGTGGATGGAGTTTCTTTTCTTGGAATATCATATAACAAATAAACGAGAAAAAAATAAACGTAAGGTGGCTTACAATTACATTGTATGTAATTAAACCTTTCATTTTTTTCTAAAGAGCTTTGAAACGTTCAAAAGTTAATGTAAATAATAACACTTTAATACTTGACGGTCATTCATTCATTCATAGTTTCGAATGAATGGTATTATCTAGTTCGAATTTGGGTTTGATATCCCTGGAATAGCATGATTATGAGACTTAACTTAGGATTTCGATAGATTACGATAGGTGTATGTTACACTAAAGTATGTTTTAGTTTAATAATAGGGATTCTAAGTGTACAATCCTGGTTGACACATTACCACCTTAAAGTACCGAAATCCTGTGGTTCACCGTAACAGTGTCTAGGCACCGGTCTCAATCTAATGAGAATTTAAAAATTTTCTCACTTTGTCAGGGTGAAATTTTTTACCAACATTAATCTTTAATAATAGTAATAACAATGATAGTATGAATAACAGGATAATAGCGTTGAAAAGAAACCTCGTATCATTTTGAAGGTGGCATTGTATTTTTTTAACATAAGATGCGTGGCATCTCCGCCATCATCCAAAATCATATTTGGCTGCCAATTTTCTGCGGCAACACATTTGTCGATGCACCACCAGAAATCTTCTTCCGTTTCCCCGCGCCAGGCGAAAACTGGATAACCGGCGTGCGCCAAAGCTGCGGCCACCTCATTTTGCGTTGAATATATATTGCAAGCTGCCCATCTAACTTGGGCACCCAATTCCACCAGAGTCTCGATTAAGACGGCTGTTTGAGCATTGATGTGTGTACATCCTACCACCTTTGCATTCTTCAGCGGCTGATCGATAAACAATTTATTGCAATTAATATCTATGTTACAATGAATGAATTAAAATTTAATATCTTAGATATAATTCAGTATTGATAATCATGATTTCATTGTAATAAGTGGATTGTAATTTTATAAAGTGAGATTTACATTTATACAATTGTTATTGCTATTGTTGAATTAAATAATGATTTGATACTAATCGGGAAGTTAAATTTTTTACTGATTACATCACCAAAGTAAAACGTAATGGAGCAATAAAAATTGGAGTTTATGTAAAGTTAATTGTGTTCTTAAATAAAATTTACACGTTGAATTGCTTTGGTGAAATTACGTTACATTCCATAAATCCATTAAATTTATATAATAATCAGCAATTTTAACTGTTTTGTGAAGTTTATAAACATTCAATTGTTATTTTGTAAATTTGTAATTTAAAACAGGATGAAAGGTATATTGTGAACAAAAGATATTCATTAACTGAAACAAAAGCACCAAAAATATATTCTTGAAACGTGGCAGGAATATTTTGTGTTATCAGGGATCGTCAATGAATTGCAAGAAATATTGATTCAACGTTGCATTAATAGATGAATGTCTGGTCGAGTAACATTGAAATAACGTTGAATTTCTAAACGTAAATACAAATGTTGAATCGAGTCTAAAACGACAAGGAATACGAAATGATTCAAAACTTTAGTATTATATCAATCATAATTAATTTTATATGGTGAACTAAATGATTAAAAACTTGAAATCTCCTGGTTTCTAATTTGTAATATTCTTTTCTCTCCATATACATTAAGATCAATATAATTTTTGCAATCTTTTAGAAATGATTCTACTTCTCTAACGTTAAAAATAACGCAATTAAATTTCTAATAATTAATTTAATAAAATACTAAAAGATTTAATAAGTTAAAAAATAAACATGATAATTATTGTTACCTTATCATTGCGAGCTCGCTTTCGTAGCGCCATGATTCCTGGCATTTCTTGTTCAGCAATCTCGATTTCTCTACGGCCGAACGCATGTTGATTAATGTTTCGCACGCAAAAATCTGTAAAACCTTTCTCGGTAACTTGTGCTTTTTCACGAGGGGACACGTCATCTTCATCGGAGGAACTCCCTGTATAAGATGCTGAGGTGAAACCAAAGGTACAAAATACATGATGTTAGTTCAAACGTACCATACAAAGCCATGGAAAATCATAATAAATAACTCAAAATTAATGAGTGTGGTGAGTTTTCATATATGCATACAAAAATTACTATCCCACTGTATAATATGTATGACAGGGTATGATGTATAATATATGAACTTTAGCTGCTCACACATAGCACAACTCATCTCTCATCTACACCTAAATTCATCTAAGCTTAATTATAACATTAAAATTAGTCAACTTAAACGTTATGAGAAAAGTCAAGAAAACTTGTGCACTAACTTGACTTCTTTTTTTTATATAAAAAATGAAGGGATAATGCTGCCTGCTCGTTTATATTGAGAAAAATACAATAAACAATAAAAATATTCAGTTCTTCTTATGAAAAAACTAAAGTAACTATTTAGTTATGTTAATTGACTTTGAGTTGTTCTTAAATTCTCAGTTTTGAAAAGTAAAAGTTCAATTGAAAATTTAATGATACATTTGAAAATTTAAATGTTATTCAATCGTCAACATACAATTCATTTTACATAATATTTATTATTGTGCATGTTTTAAACTAACTGGCATGTTATGTTAACATTATATGATTTTAGATATTGTTCAAACCAATTTTATGATAATTATACAAGTTACATAATTTCCCGATTATTCAATTAAAAAATAATAAAAATAATATTGTATAACAAATTCAGAAATCCCAGGTGCATTGTTTATTAAATTTGCATTTCATGCATACTTTATTTTTGTAAATATTTATTTTTCTATTCGTGTCTGATTTAATTTTAATATTCCTGTTTATTAAAGTTAAACATTTTTAGTTATATTTGATGGTTTTTTATAGAACAATATCTAGCAATTTTTTGTATAAAAATCGATAAAAGATCCACGTGAAAAGTTCTGCCAATTATTAAAAACTTGTAGCGATCGATGCTGATATGCCAGTTTTAATAATTCACGACACATAGACATTACAACTTTATAGGCCTCCCACACAGCTTAAGTAATACCGAGCTGACAATATTTGAGGTTTAACAAGTGATTCTTGTTGACGTCGATTTAAGAACGTCAGTTTCAAACTATTACGAACACAGCGACGGTCGAAGCAGAGAAAGCAATATATTGCTCATTAAAACACTACTTCAGCAACTTATACGGATTTTGTTATTTATTAATTTATATTTATCTCGAATGACAATTTAATTTTGAATTGCAATAAATTTTCATTTTCAAAATATTAATTTTTTGTTGAAAATAAAACATCATTCCTGTTGATTATTTCCATCATTTTTGGGGACTTTAATTTTAATTTTTATTTCATCTTAAATATTAAATAAATAACGGGAGGTCGTGTCAGAATTATTATTATTAAAGTAATTTTTCTATTCAATTTCATTTTTAAACAAATGTCAAGTATTTGACATTTATATCCAAAAAAATGTTTCACTTTTCAAATAAAAAAAAATTATTCGTTCCTACAACACAAATAATATCTTAAAGAAATATATTTTTATTTCGCAGGAATCGTTACATTATCCCTTCAAACATCGTCATAATTTAAATCAATATCGAAGGTCTACGTAGCTGGCCAGACAAATTATCTTGGTCTATAATTTAGACCCACCTTTTTTTCGTATAAGAAGTTAATTGATTTGTCGATTCAATATTGGACGTAATAAAAAGTAATTGCAAAACTTTTCAACTACCATTGTAATAAAAGAAGTTTGCAAAAACTAAAAAGGATAATCCAAGTATTAATATTACTGCTTTTACAAATTCTTCTCTCATTTCACTTACTAAATTGCGATCTAATTATAAACAAAAAGGGTATCATGGGTATTAATATATTGCGCACGATACCAGCAGGACCAAATCAATTTTATTCTCGAATTGCAAAAACAATTTGACATACTACAACGTTGTTAAAAAAAAGAATTTTAGAAGGCGCAATACACGCAGAAAAATAAAACAATTAATATTCCCATAAAAACTTGTATTCTAATCCCAAAAGACAATTTATGAACATTCTTATGATAAATTATAAAAGAAATACTACAATAAAGTATTTATTTCAATAAATTTATAGGAAAAAGTACTGTATTTTAGCACTTATTTCACATTTTATCACAAGTATGTTCAAAAATTGTCTTCTGTGGTTGGAACCCGATTATTTATGGTAAAATTAACCCTTTATTTTTCTGCATGTAATCGCTTTCTATGTTGTATTAAAAATAAAAACAATTTAATGCTTTAAATTAAACATTACCGCGATAATATTTTATTATACAACCTACTAATTTGTATATCTAATTGAACTATCTATAATCCTAATAGATGTTGAACTAAGTTCTTTACAGAGACTTGTATTAGTTTAGCATATAATGGAGCAATGCAACTAAGGACCGTAGGGAGTTTTCAATGGTTTCCCCGTTAAAGCGAAACTAGAGATCCAGTCTAGACTGGAATACAGATCGTAAAGGACCCGTATAAGAGCTCTTTAACGGAAATATAAAGGCACATATTTATTGCCGTAATGCGGATCGAGATGAGCCTTATTCTTAATTGGGAAACACCACTCTTAATACTCAAGCTATAAAAATAGATTCAAAAAAAAAAGTATTAAATTTCAATCAAAAGTTTATTCTTAATAAATAAAGTTATATTCCTAAATTAGTCCTATTATTCCAAGGAATATAATTTATCAAAGAATATTATAATGAAATTTGACTTCAAAATTTGAATTAAAGTATTACATTAGTTAAACAATATCTCTCATCTTGATTAAAATAACTTGAAGCTTATCATACACGAAGTTTCATTAAGATAAACGAATATATATCAAAAGAGTGTATAAAATTTCTTATTTCAAAACAACTCCACGCTTGCTCCACCTGTGCTCCACGTAGAATCTACGCTAGTTCAATTTATTACCTGATAAGGGTAATCCTTCATATTTTGTGATAGCAAAAGGGAACAGTAAATTGGTATGGGGGGGTTCCGACTTTAGTTCAACCTCTACCAGGGGAATCATAAATACAATATATACATCTGAATATCAACTTGGTTTTACATAAACTAATCTGCTCGCACTTGTACATAAAAACTATAACCAAAACTTACCGGAACTGTAACTGTCCGTGCTACTGGCTGACAAAGATCGACTCCGGTATCGACTTGACTTTTTCAGCGCTGTCGTTTTGGGATCCTAAAAATGTCAAAGCAAACGTATAAGAATTAACGTGGCCAAGCAAATGTCGATCAACGTTCACTCGTGAAACAAAAGGTTTTTGCAAAAAAAAAAAAAAAAATGAGTTTTGAGAGTAGACTACGAAAAAATCAGTGCAAATGAAGCTAAGTGAGTTATCGAAACGCGTGCTCACGGATTAATAAGGACCATCTTGTATACATTCACACAAAATTAATAACGAAATCAACATCATTATCGTCGTGGCATTGTTCTTTGTGCAAAATGTAACGGGATGACGAATGAGGTTTGTGTCTTTGCATTGTGTGAATGTGCGCAATCCTAAACGAGAGTTAACACGTCTCGTATAGCCAGGAAAACTAAAAGCAAAATTGATAGCAAAAAAAGGGGGTCAAACGCTAAAACAAGTATTTCAGTTAGCTGGCCCGGAGAAGCATTCTCTTCCACCCCACCCCTCACCCCGTTTAATCGCAATCAATTGGAATTAATTGCAATTAAATTCCATTTGAATATTCCACCGAAATTAATGCAAGTTAATCGTGCCTTTTTGGAGACAGAAGCTGGTTAGTGGGTTCATTAGGCCAGGTCATTTTTACCTTAAAAAGATAAAACGAAACAACACTCTCACCTGGATGACATTGAGGTGAATGAGAAAACTGTTTATCACAAAGGTGGATAACAACAAAAAAAAAGTTACGTTATTTAAAGTGAGGCGCAAAAGGGGGTGAAAAAGGCGAAATTGCACGCGAATGCTTCTCCGGGCACGAAATTTGTTTGGTTTACTCAACTGGAATACTCGTTTCGGCATACGGCAAAGAATACAAAGTTTACTTTGTAATTCACAAATGTTCTTACTTACTAATTTTGCTCTCGCGCCGTGAAAGGCATTATTTGATGCCTCTAGGCTCTGAAATCACAACAACCACCATTTCATCACTCAAAAGCTACATATGTCAATGACATTTTCCACGGACAGTTTTAGACGAACGAGAAACAAACGGCTTTCCCTCAACATTGCTTCGGTTTCGTTTGTTTGTCTTTTGTTTTAAACATCATTTGGTGGAAAAAGTTGAAATCCCTATCGTGTTCGTACGGGTTCACTTGTTTTTAACAAAATTAAGGTGACGTTGAAAGAGTAAGCAGCGCCCTGCATTATCGGCTTTGATGTTTTTGAGTATAAAAATGAAGTGGATAATAATTTTCTAATATAATGATCAGGTAGTCGTTCTACAGTGTCAGGAGAGTACTGTCGATTATAATAATATGTATTTTGAAGAGAAACAACAAAAACTAGTGTGAATTAGTTCTAAATATCATGATATGTCGGTAAAAAATGCTAATTCACAGCAATTTTTATTAGTCTTTATGAAAAACAATATGTTTATATAGACAGTAATATTCTCCCGGTGCTAAAGAATGACTCTCTGGTCATTATTTTACAAAATAATTATTAGTATTGTTTTAAGTTGACAAGACACTAACTCTGTGACAGCAGACCTTGAACATCACCTTAAAATACTAAGTGCTTGAATCTAATTAACGGCAGCAGATTTCATTGAGAGGATGTAAAAGTACTATATTCATGGAATTAGTGTGTTTACTATTTATCACAATATTATGGTATAGTTTTGGATTTAATGAGAACGCCCTGAGGAAGCAGTGGGAGAATGATATACATCAAATCCAGAATTATACCATAATAGTGATAAATTGAAAATACGCTAATTACATGGATATAACAGAGATTTTTTTCAAAAATGTTTCTCTAATATAATAATGTAAATATAACAAATATAGATATAAAATAATTGTACATAAAAAATCAATCAATGAATTTTATTTTATATAAATTTCAATTTTCTCATATTATAGTCCACGGTATAAATTTGCGCGCCAAAAATAATTTCTGCTCCCTTTCCTGCACTCAAAACAAAACTATCTATTTAAGATTAATAGAATCTTCTTACGTTTAATAGATTTTCTATTTAATATTTGGGCTAAAGTTTAGTTTAGCGATATATTCAATGTGAAGCTAGTTGCATGTGTCAAATTAAAAGTACAGACTATCAAAAGTGTTGAGATAAACAAAAATAAGTTCAACAATTAATTTTGAATTATTTATTGAAAGTTAGTTTTGTTAAATTTTAACAGAAAAATATTACATCCCTTAATTTTGACATGTGCGACTACCTTCACATTGAACTTGTTGCTAAACTAAGACTTACCAATATTTGTAGATATTCTTAATATAAGAATAAGTTAAATTATCTATTATTAGTAATAATTAAATTCAAGCACATAGTAAGTTTTGATAAATACAAATGAAATTAAAATGTATACAAACATAATTAAAATTAAGCTACCTTGGTTCAGAACATTAAGCTTGTTATTGAGATTTATTATCAACGCCACCAATGCTTTAGTCGAAGTTAGTATATTTGTAAATATGTTAATAAAATAAACACTGAAAGTTGTATAATATAAGTTACTTTGAAAAATAAGTAACAATTTTATCAAATTTGATTTTATTTCAATTAAAAATATTGTTAACTTTTCAGCACTTCTTTTTTAAGAATTGTAACATTTATAGAAATAATAAAGTTACCCAAGATGTTGTACTTTTGACAGTATAAAGTTTGACTTTGCAAATATAAACAAAGTAATTGGCAAAATGTATTAAGCGCGACTATAGATTTCATGTCAGGATCACGTGATGAATGATATATTATCTACAGACTATTATGATATAATAACGCTCTATATGTTAAATCATACAAGCACCTCGATCCATGACTAGTAGGTCATTCGTTAAAGCATGCATTTGACAAATTTTGTGCATATTGTACCACAAAAGATACAATAAGTCGTTAGTTGCAGTTGATAAATAAAATATCCAGATACGTCGTTAAGAAATTTCTTAAATATTTGTCAATTTACTGAGAGAAAGTTAATACCAGTTGCTGCAATATTTTATATAAAATAACTCTCCGATATACGTGCATTTATAGTATTTAAGAAATATAAGACAAAAGTTTGTTATTAAGGAAAGAACCCATTACCTTCAGAAAGGGGAGTGGCTTAAATTCGCGAATATTTTGTGAAGTAAGACTTTTATTAGTTATCAATGGCGTGGAGTGGTGGTAAAGTACGCGACTCGTAACCACGAGGTAACGAGTTCTATTCCTTGGTCACAATATTTTTTTTTTTTAAATACTGTATCATATTATAAAGAATACTATAAATGTTCACGTATCTCGAGCTATTATAAGATATAGTAGCAACTATTGATAAATTTCTCTCAAGGTAATTTTAACATATTACTGTACTGATAGAAATTCTCGGTTATCCTAACTATAAAAATAAAGTTGGTTATAGAGTCAAGTATATTGCAGCTCACTTCGTGCAAAAAGTATTTAAAGTTGAGTTAACTGTAAAGTAGAATTAAGAAAATCAATTAATAATAATAATAATAATAAAATAAAGTTATAAAACTTAACAATGATCCAGTTTTTTTAACTAAATTTTTTTAGTTGACTCCAAAACCAACAATAAAATAGAGTTGTGGTGAAAATAGTTGTGATTTCCACAGTTTACATTTGTTATAACTGTGTTTACAGTCGTTACAACTAAATATGTAACAACTCTACAAGTTTAGTTCTGACAACTTTGTCAATTTCTCTCAGTATGATTTGAATTTGCCTTTTCCCGAATTAACCATCTTATACGGACATTACAAATCTTTGCACTATGAAAGTTGATAACCATTCTTTTAGAATACAAAATTTATGCAAGTGCGCAAGAATTTTTATCAGTCGTCTTTATTACAAGAAATTCTTAAGAAAAGAATGTATTATTTATATTATTCATAATACTTATTTTTTATTATTATTATTAAACTCTTTACGTCATATAATTGTAGGAAATATCAACCATAATAGAAACTCGGGGAATGCTTGAAATGAAATCAATATAACTTGTTTTACAACGTAATTGCAATTATAAAAACAATAGACTTTACTTAACCATTTTAATGGAGTCATTTTTACGCATTTCAGAGAAATTTTTAATGCTTAATGAAGCGCAACAGTGTCGCAATCCGACTTCAGATTCGACTATTAAATTTAAAAGAAAATTAGAAAATTAAAAAAAAAAACAAATTACTTAGTGATAAGAAGAATCGTTCGCAAGAAATAATTTGAAAATAATTATATATAGATTGTCAACATCCGTCATTTGTGCACAATCTACGTTAACTATCACTTTATATATTAAAGTAGCTTTTAAAAAAATAATTGCAATCAATTTAATGTCTCAAAATGCCTCATCAAAATACAATGTAAAATAGAAAAACTGTTACACTTACGTTCATTCTTTGGCAATTCTTTTTGTTATATTTTGACAAAAAATTGACAATTTTTATGTTTATACTACACTGAGAAAAAAAATAGTCGTGGTAACTAGCAAGGTTAGTCAATTTGCGATCCAACTGTTCTTTAAAGTTGTGATGACTAGTTTTTGCAACTAGTGACGGTATTTGCAACTAGTTTTTACGGTTAATACAACTATTTTCTAATGAACTGTTGTTTGCTAGTTGCAGCAACTATCATATTTTCTCTCAGTGTATGAACAACATGTATGCATAAACGAATCGGGTTATTTTTACATCAATGTTTCCTTTAGAAACGTGTGTAAGCTTGCCAATGAATGAACTTAATGAGGTCTCAAATAAAAAAATGTTCAAAAGACTCCTCGGATGGTTATTTAAAAAACACCTGTTACAGCAACTGTTACTCCTATTACATAATTCTATTATGACATCAACAATCACATTGATGAGTTGTTAGTCGATTAAGATCGACAAATACACGAAGAAAATGTTCTGAAATATTGTTATAACATATTGTTATATGTATGTAATATTAAATTAATTTTAAATTAATATTCAAACTACATGAATATTTAACTATTAATACATTATGTGAATACATTAATTTCTGCATTAATGTTCAGAATCTATTCCTTTTATATTGAAATCAATCAATATTTATTGATTAAATATAACTGTAGAGTGAAAAAGTCTTTATGTCAATTTCAGTACCAAGTTAGAATGGTAATAAAAGGACTACAAACATATTTGTAATTATAGTATAATTAAATGTCAACATGTGTACTATAATACCAACATATTTTTGGTATCTATTATTTTTATTTTCTTTCTAATTTTGGGATCCTTTCAGTATTTACTTTTACATTGTTTATAACATAAAACATATATAATACAACACTGTGCTATTTATATGTATATATATGGATGCATGAATAAAGATATTTAAAAAAAATCTTATAAAAATTCTAATATTATTTTCTCTAAAAACATTTTCAAATTGATTTAAGAACATTTCTATTATTATCTCAAGTTTTTCTTGATCACTCACAATTACTAATTTTTATTTTATGTTTTTTCATATTCATACGAACAGATTGTTTCAATTACATAATACAGTAAATTGTTAAATTCAATTATATTGTATAAATTAGCCTCGCTGTAAAACAATCAATATGATAATATTAATGCATTTATTAACATATAGACGTTCTGCAATAAAGATGTTAAAATAATTGGAAAGTTCTATTCTATTGTATAAAATAAATTTAAAAAATATGTTTTAAACTAAACTTATATCACTGGCATATTTGGTTCATTGAAAAATGTATAATTTTTCACTTAAAAATGGAAAGATTGATAATTTTAAAGTAAATTATCATAATTAAATATACATTTATTGAAATATAAACATTTATGTGCTATTATTTGTAAATTGGTGTTATATTACAACATAATTTGGATAATATTTAAGTAAGGTCACATTAAATTAAACTTGAATTAAACGCTTACTTATATTGTTACAGATATTTTACATAATAAAGACCATTCAGAGTGGATTTAAATAATTAAACCTAATCATGATTATATAAGTTTGATAACAAAATACAAAAAGAAGAATAACAGTGGAAACAGTAAAACAGTTCTACATTGTTTAAGATTTGAAAATAATAAATAATGTTATTTTCCATAGGTTTGAAACAAAGTTTATGTTAATCCTAATTGTGAATTTAGTACACTTCAATTTTATCTTATCAACCTCTTTGTTCAGAAATGAGATTGAGTTTTCTTCTTATGACAGTTTTCAAATAAAACTTTATCTAAGTATTAAACATGACATAAATTATTTAAAAATAAACTAAAGAAGATGTAAAACGTGATTTAATCAACACAATAATTTTATATTACATTTTTTATTTAAATAGTATTACTCTAATTTATAATATAATAGAATATCCAAGAAAAAATTAGCCTAATAATATAAACGTATATAAAATAAATTAAACAAATATTAAATCATAATCACAATGTAAATGATATCATTTATTTTAAATCAAAAATTAAATGATAAATCAAAAATTTAATGTAATTTTCATGTATAGTATTTGCATAATAAAAAAAAATAATACATATATATTTATTACATAGTTAAATAACGTTAAATAGACAAAATCTGGTATTTATATATATACCATAATTGAATAAATCTTTATTACTTATAACACATTTGACATATTTTATACATATTCTGAAAATTATTCTGAAAAATCCCCATACATAAATCATAAGTTTATCTGATATTTACCATACATGTATCTAACATCTGATTTCATTCAAGAATTGTCTTTACTATCAAAAGTGTAAAAATGAATAAGAAAACAAAAATGAGACTAATATACAATGAACTTGGCATTGAATGATGTTCAATACCAAATAAAATTGAATAAAATTGAATAAAATTAAATAAAATTAACTAAAAATATATTTGAAAGAGGTATTTATACATATTCATATTCAACCGTCTTATCGATAATACCTATCAATATTAACAAATGATCAATAGTTGACTGTTCTCAAAATGGTATTTACTCTTCTCTTATATATATGAACTTTTACTAAAACAGAACACATCTTATCATCTTGATATAAATTCAATAATTACTTGTGTCTGTCAGCATAAACTAATTGATAAGAAGAAGATAGAGAGAAAGAGTAAGGAAACAAAACGATAATTAAATCATAAAATAAATTGTCAATGTATTGCTCGGTATTGGGTTTGAGCAATAAATTAGTACGATATACACAAATAATCGTACGATCGTTGCATGAGGTTGATTAATAAAGTGTATTTTACAAAGATGTCATGATCAACTGACGATTGTAAAACCAAATGATAGAAAACAGTTTGATTTACCTTATTACCAGACGCCGGATCTGTGACAGGACCATCGTTAACCGAATTTCGACCATCTTTTCCGGACGTAGTTGTATTCGCACCATCACCACTGTCAGCCATTTTCAATACTAAGGATACTAAATAAAGCCGTATTGGTATAACATTGATGTAGTATACAATAAGAACGACATCAACTCACTCGTCCAGTGATGCAAACTCCTAGAATATAATCCCAGACCTATCGTACAAGAGAGACGAGTTCCCCTTCCACCGATCACAGTTAAGTCGAGTTCATACGAATTCACACGAATCTCTAAATTGTGCAGTGAAACGCTGTGTTCACTCGACTGGGTGTATAAATGTTATCTCTGTGAATAATACGATGTAATTATAAGTTAATCCAAATTGCGCAAAGTTTAATTTAATATAAATGCATTCATAATTAAATCAACAATATATACTTTAACGACAATTATCAAAGAATAATGGTTTTTACGATTGGTTTGTCGTCTGCTCGAATAGAAGCAGTAAAAATCATTATTTTTTAAGAATATGCATTAGTGCATATATTATTATGATTCAAATTATATTCTTGTCGCCACAGAATAGCGCTCTGATCCATACATCATAAATTATAAATTAATTAAATGTTAATTATAAAAGACACTAACTCCGTGACAGCAGGCCTTGCACAATCATCTAAAAAATAAGTCTCCAGGACGCCTTTTCTATTTACTGGGCAGAAAAAAAGGCCAGGGGGTTGGTAGCATTGTTGGCGCGCTATCCAAAAGGATCGTTATAAATAGATCAGGGGCTTGTTCTAATATTAATTTTCAGCATTTTATCTTCGTCGCGGCTTTTTAATTTCTATATTTCTATTTCACGATTTCATTACTGAATATTGATTTTAAGTACGTAGCTCAGAAAGTAAGAGCGAGATATGTATGAATAGAGTACATAAAATGTGATTTTATTGGCTTTTCAGATACATATCCAGTTATATAATATGAATGAACCTTAAAACTAACCGCAAAAATTATTTAGCTCATTAATTTCTTTCTCCTTTATGAAAAATAAAAAAGAAATTTAACATTTTCATTCTTAGAAAATAAAGTTCAACGTGAAATTGCAGTTGTTAGATAAAGTGCGCGCGCATCCGCGCCAAATATAAACTATTTTTCTCATAAAATGAAATGCAGTGATGCCCTTTGTTACGTTCATGTTCGTAACAGAGAAAGAACGTGACCGCGAAGACCGTGGTATCTTTTTCTAGAAGAGAACCGTCTTGCGCATAATGAGACTTAGACGATATCTATAATTTGACGGTATGAACGGAGCGTGAGCGGCGACGGCGGCAGCTGGCGGCTGCGGCGGAAACCTGCGGACGCGAATGGCCAGACTGGTGTCCACCCAGCAAGATGGCTCCTGTGCGGGGCAGTAGTTGATAATCGAGAGGAGACGCGACGTGAAGAAGAGTGGAAAGATTTGTGCCGCGTGCGGCTTCGATTGCGTGGGACTGGTCGGCGCGGCGCGCGCGGAAACAACTCGGCCGAAATCAGGGAGCCGACGACTCGCCTTGCCCACCTGCCATTCAGAGCATGTTTCAGGTGCACGCGCATTCAGTCGCGACATACCCAACAGGCCCGATAACCCGCGACCGGCTGGCCAACTGGCCAATTTGTTAGTCGCCCCGCAATTACATTGCAGCGCAGTCCAGCACCGATCACAAGGTAGACGACGCCACGCTCTCAAACTCCCCCCGCGGTACTTGACCTTCCAGTGAAACTCGTCGTCCATTCGCCGCTAAATTGGCCGATGTGTACAATGCATATTGATCTATCCGCTGTGCTTGCCGCCGTCGTTTTCGCACCATTCCTTTTCATGCCCCGCATCCCTGCTATCCCGTCAACAAATTACACCGCAGCAATATTATCATAATTAAGTGACGGTGAATTTTGCACGCTTCCTCTTTGTAAATTCCCCTATATCGGGTACGTAAAATTACACGAAACCCAGGAATGTTTTACGAACGTTTGTCGTGATAATTTTTATGTTGCGGGTTTTCACGTATACATTCTTCGCGCTGCACTTTTTCAACGCTGCAACGCTTTTATCCGACGCATTCGTCGTTTCGCTCAATCTCATTCGCCAACGCGCGAAAACTCGTCGCTTTTTCCACTTTGCGCTTGACATTCGCTCGAGGTTTTTCAACCGAGTTCATTTTCTTTGATAATCATCGATTTCCCGTTTACCATTCTCGATCGATTCATGGAACTTTTTATTGTAATATTCGTTAAAAAGAACCATCGGGTTTATATTGTTTACAGCTTTTTTTTTCGTCGCTTAATCCGTGTAATATGTATGATAATTCTCATTTCCATTGTTATATTGAAATCGCTGTTAGGTGCACTAGATCGAATGATTTTCTTGATTAAGACAAATTTTTAATTTGAAGTTTTTGTGCGGACGATCGGATTGTAATGAGATTAATTAAACAATTCAGTTAAATTAATCGTTAATTAAGTTAATGAATTTGATTCGTTGTTTTATATTTAACGAGTTTAATAGTATATAATATCCCTGATGGCAAGAAATATTCCAAAAATATTTGGTTAAAATACTCATATGTCAAACACTAGAAATAATTATGATACATTTGGAATTTATTTGGTATATTTGGGATGTTTTTAATATATTCCCAAAATATTATTTGCTATTACAGGTGATTTAATAACCATTTTTTATTAAATAAACAACGTGGAATTGTCCAAAAAAATTGTAAACAATCACACAATTAGTTCACTTAATTTGTTTTTCTTTATAATAGATGTTATACACAAGATAAGCAGGTACGATAAAAAGGTCAAAACGTTGTGTTTTTTGAAAAATTAGTACGAATAAAATAATTAAAAATTGAAACAGTTTTTAAATTATTTGTCTGTATAAAACGGGCTTTACACCCAAATTGTATACAAAATAATACACAGATGGAAAAAGTCATTTATAAATAAACAATAAATATGACTTATTTTTTATTTCATAAAATTTCAAATATACATTGCAATTACCTTTAATTTGAACATTAGTTTCTTATGAATGGATCACTCTGAACTTTAAAAATTATTAATGTTTTATAATGACTTTGTTTATTACTTCATACATATTTCAGTGAATTTTTTCAGTAATCCCTAATAGTGAGAAGTAACTCACAATATTTCAAAAATATTTATATGTCCAACTTTAAAAATATTTGTGGTACTTTTGGCAATATTAAGGGAATATGGATCTCCCAAAAATATACTAGGAATATTTCTAGAGTCATTAATAAAAATGTTTAAAGTAATTAATTTTAATTTGTTGTTTCCTTTTTATTGCATTCATATAATAAAAGCAACAACATTGATCATTTATTATTAACACTATGATATCATATTATTTATATGAATGTAGAAAATTAATTTATTATATTGTTACACTTTGAATTCAATTGTTCATTAATTTGTAGTTCTTTTTAAAAGCAATTTTCATATACCTTTGGAAATAATTTATTTTTTTGTATTTAATTTTTTTTGTTTAGATTTATATGTATATTTTTTATTTATTTATAATATGTATTTTATTTGAGATCGTTGCAATGGAACTGTTTCAGAACTAATACAATTCTTTATGATATTGACAGATAAAGAATGATTCTTAACTGATTAGTAACTCCATTTTGTCAAAGAGAATCTATTATAGTATTGATTAGATAATTCTATTTTGAAAATTGTCAGAACACCATCTTCATATTAGTGAGTCTTATAAAACTTAGTTTTATTTCAGAAATGAACTTTATAAATTTGATAAATGCCTTTTTAAAAGTACCAAGAAATGCTGATATCATATTTTTTAAAAATATACTTCATTTTATAACAAATTTCACAAATTACTTTATATTATTATATATATATATTAAAAAATTTATCTGTATTATTAATTACATGAGTCTGTGTAATAATTTTTAATTAATTAACTAAGAATTGTTTTTGTTTATAAAATGACACATGTGTTTAGTTGAATAGAATAAACGGCTCTACCTATTTTTACTGTATAGATGATTCAATCATGCAGTAATCTAAATATGGTGAAATATGTGGTGCTTAGATGGGAACTGAACAATAACCTTGTTATATCAACAAAAATTGAAACTTAAAATTACCAAAAAAAAGTTAGATTTATTAATTTAAATAAATATTATTAAATAAACTTATTATTAATAAGATTTGAAATAAGTTAAATATTAACATTATCTTTTAAATCGTGGAGATTTATTTCTTTTAGAATATTAGAAATTTGTTAAATGACAAGTGATCATACTTCAATCTGTTAAGGTTAAATAAATATTTATGGCTGATTCAGACATACATTGCATGTCATTAAAAGGAATTTTGTAGGTTAGTCCTCATAATATTATAATACATGAATTTATTTGGCTACAATAATTATAACTTTTATTTATATGAATAACACCTAAGCAATATATCTAATTTGAATAGAATTTTACTTAGTGCCTTTCATATATTTTTATCTATGTAAAATTTCTTGCATGAAAATTCATTTTTAAAATATTAACGAAAAAAATAATATAACATAATTAGACAAAATAAAGTGTAATTAAAATTATAAAGAATACTTTATATACATCTATAATGCATTTAATTTAACTGAACTGTTTGACTAAAGTGTGACATACTACAAAAAAAAATGCATCTTCTTATTACACAATAAAAAGAGCATTTCATGTATTTATAAACCTTGTGCTTTTATATATTATAAAGAAATATGATAATAAAAACAAACGTAAATTATTTGTTTCAGATACACAGTGCCATTCCGAATAACCGTTGCTCACAGTTGTGCTAAATTGTAAATGTAGCATTAATAATTTTTGCTATGAATTTGTTGAAAAATCAATAATAAATAAGTAGAAATTAAAAACAAAGGGGGAATTATAGGCAGAGAATTAGAGAGTGACAAAGCTGTCTAAGTACGAAGGAAATTTGGAAACCAGATGTTTCCAAGTCTGATGAAATTGTTGATAAACGCTGAATGTACAATATGTCATCAAAGATGTTACCAAAGGGAAACAGTGCCGATTTTTATATAGCTATGTAACAATGACCAAAGGTAGAGAATCGAGATGCCCTTAGTAAGGGTGAGAAGAGACTACGCAAGCACATAACTCTATTTGAAATCTAGCAAACGTATTTTTGAATAATTTGCGTTTGTCAATTTTTGTGCATTACGTAGAAAACGATGGCACGAAAGGGAGATAATATGAAATGCATTAATGTGGCAGTCGTTGGTCTGTCTGGCACAGAAAAGGATAAGGGCCAAGTCGGTGTAGGCAAATCATGCCTTTGCAATCGCTTTATGAGATCACTCAGTGATGATTACAGTGTTGATCACATTTCAGTTCTGTCTCAGGTAAATTTAATTAATTATTACCTTTCATTTGTCTTTATTTCTTTGCTTATTAAAATTTATTAATATGCAAGGTAATGTTGTGTAATGCACATAATATATGTGTAGAGAATTTATTTATATTTTCTAATTGAAATCACACGAATTCTTCTGAAGAATGCGTGTATGGAACTAATAAGCAATACAAATTAATGTTTGAACAATTTTCAGTCTGACTTCAGTGGACGGGTGGTAAACAATGATCACTTTTTATACTGGGGCGAAGTGATAAAAGTAGCTGAAGATGGGACCGACTACCAGTTCCAAGTGATCGAGCACACGGAATTCATCGACGATGCATCTTTTCAACCATTCAAGGGCGGCAAGATGGAACCGTACGCAAAACGTTGCGCCTCTACCAAAATAACAAGCGCGGAAAAGCTCATGTACATTTGCAAGAATCAGCTCGGCATTGAAAAGGAGTACGAACAAAAGATCCTGCCAGATGGTAAACTTAACATTGACGGTTTCTTGTGTGTGTTCGACGTGAGCATCGTACCCAATCGACCAATCGAAAAGCAAATCGAAATCGTCGCGAATATACTAAACAATTTAATCAAAACAAAGAAGCCAATTGTTCTGGTAACGACCAAGAATGACGACGCGAATGAACAATACGTAAAAGAAGCCGAAAAGTTGCTTATGCGCAAGGAATATAAAAGCTCGATACTCATGGTGGAAACGTCCGCCCATGAGAACATCAATATTGACCTCGCTTTTCTGGCTGTCGCGCAACAAGTCGACAAAAGCAAAATGCGAAGCAAGATTATCCCGTTTTCGGAAGCAGCGCGCGCTCGCAAGGACCTTCTGGATGCCTCAACGGAGAGCTTGCAGCGACTCATACGTATCCATGTTACAGATTACAGGGCACTCTGGTCGCAGGCCTCAAAGAAGCTTTCACAACACAAAGAATACACCGCGTTTGTGGAACTGTTTGGCATTGATGCCACACAGAGACTATTTCGTAGACACATCAAGAAGCTCAAAGATGAACAGATCGCCAAGAAAGTTCAGGGATATCTGGATATGTTGCCGGACATCTTGCACGAACTTTGTCCAGATATTGCTAATATTATTAACGAGTGAGATAATATGTATTTACTTATTCATTTGTTTAAACATACTTATTCCAATTAATTTAAAAAATTTCTCCGGTTTTAAAAACTCCGGTAAAAAACAATTTACGAGCAATTTTTTTTGTACTTAGGATTTATTTCATAAAGAAATATAAAAATGTATGAAAAGCGTCAAAAATTGTATTTTAATTTTTAATAAATTCCAAACTACACGGTGAACTACCTTTTTCTCATCCATAACAGGTTTTTGAAGATACTGTTTGCTTTTTTCATATTATATTTCAAATTTTATAAATATTCTACTGTCCATAAAAGTTAATAAAAAAGTTTAGCTCGTTTGAACTATTTTTCCATGCAACATTGCATATTTCTATGCAAATTCGGAGACTATCAATTGTTAAAACAATTTTAAATTTTTATATCTAAAAGAAACATAGCTTTATTGATTTTTTTCCATGCTGTTATAGAGAATGGTCAACTGTAAAACAATATATTAAGGAACACCCTGATTTTCATCAATATTTTTACGAGTGTCCTGAAGACATACCGTGGGTAGACTATGACTTTGGTGAAAATAACAGCTCAAAAATGCCTTACGATGTACTTGAAACACCAGATGCAGAAACTGTTTTCAGAAATCATGTCAATGCATTACAACAAGAACAACGAAGACTTGAGTAAGTAATTTTTTTAAAGTTAAAAAAGAATTGTTAAAATTCTTCATAATTGTATCAAAAATTAATGTCTTACTTTATGTTTTGTGGCGTTGCCTTGAGCAGACTTCCTAAAAGGTAAAGTAAAAATTATTATCTCAGAGTGTGCTTTTTTTACTATTTATTTTGAATTTTTGTTTGATTGACACTTGCATGTAAAGAAAAGATATATGTATACACTTTTTTTCAACGTTATAAATCTTCTGATTACTCATATATTAGTATAATTTTAATCCTGTAAGAAATTTGGCAATAAGTATAACTTTGTAGCAACTGTTTTACATGCATACTATGAAATATCGTAATTTCAAATTATGAAGTTAAAATTTATTAATATTATAAATTAATAATTACAATACATAAGAATATGTTATAATATTATATTTATTTAAACAACATAATATATAAATAATTTTTGTTGCATAATTTTTATTTAATCTATAAAAGCTATATTAAAAATATCTAAAATATAAGGGTATCGAATCAATTTACGTAAGGATATTTTGTTCGACGTATTAAATCACGAAATTTCGTGACCTATATATTAAACTTGTTAAAGAATTTACTTTTAAATAATCTGGCTTCCTTCTAACTGAATGGCATTATAAAATATTGTTGTTTAAGTTTTAATATAATATTTTCATAAATTAATAGTTTACTTTCTATTTAAATGAGTGCATACTCTAAATTGACTTGTAAAATTAATTTTTATTTTGTTTTAATACTTAGTTTTAAAATTTTTTGGACATTATCATTTACTATTGTATCCAATTACTGAAAATAAGTATTATACAAATAAAAATTTATGTACCCAAACAAAAAAAAAAAAAAAAAAAAAAATATTAAGCTTGCTATGAATATGTGTTTAACGAAAGGAAAATCTCTATTTATAAGAAACGTTTAATTTTTGTTAGTAACATCTAATAAATTGTAAACACATTGTCTTCAATATAAGTTGCTCAATTTTTAGGTGGAAGAAACAGTTCAAACAACTTCTTGAGGAAACCGGCTATGTAACTCCGGGCAAACATTTGTCTGAAGTACGAGTACTTTTTATGGGCCGCGAATGTTTTGAGGCTCTTTCGCCTCTCGACTGTCAGGAAGTTTACGATCAGCACCAAAAAGAAATTATCGAAAAAGCAAAACATAATTTTCAGGTATTTTTATTTTATTCTTGTTATAAATGTTCCAATTTTAATTTAAACAATTATTGTAACAACAAATTTAATTATTATAGGAGTTGTTATTGGAACACGCAGATCTTTTCTATCACTTTAAAAGTATAGCACCAGCTGGCACAATAACTCAAGATGACATCAAAGAAATAACTGATGCTTTAGCTGACGATTTTAGGTAATAAAAAAGTGATGAACAGTATCAATATAGTTTAACTCAGTTAAATACAGATATAAATAATTAATTGTTTTTTAAATAAAACTTACACATAAATTTAATATCATATTATGTTGAAAGGTATAAAGTTTTGGATAGATTGGACCAGGATAGAAAGTTAATGCTTTTTCAACATTTGGGATTCGTTCATTGTCCAATACGTGAACATTGTCCAGCTTTTCCAAACTGCATGGATGCATTAATAGAGCGAATTCTCGGCACTAAAGCTCATAGGTATGTCTAATGCATAATCTTGTAGTAATGCGAAATTGCTAATTATAATCCTTCATCGGTACACTTATGAAGATAGCTACCAACTATCTTAAAGTTCCATCAATTATTTGGTAGAGTTTTAAAATTATTTCTTTAAATTATCCGTATTTTCCACTTGCACAATTTCATTCTTAAAAAGTTTAATATTTATTATTTATATAAAACATAGTGAGAGTGACTATTACTGTTTAAGAACTCATAATAAATTTTTCATGATCAGATATTCCTTTTTCTCGGCTGTACTTTATTTATATTAACAGTAAATAATCTTTATAAGGCCTTCCTCGTGGAACCACAGTGGACAATGGCAATTAACTTCAGAGAACAATCAGTTAAATTTAGTGATACTTGGCAGCAATGGACTGAGCGACGAGTTCGCGCGTGAAATTAGAGCGCAAACTGAGGATGACGAAGTGGAAATCGATTGTCAATTGTACACCCTTGGATATAGAGTCATTGACGGCGATGTTGGACTACCACACAATTCCTTTACCACTTCAGATTTCATGCCACATGGTAAACATAATTTTGATTCATGTTCACACAGAAATAATGTTCTATGATTTTATGCGGACAAAAGTTTTCAATATTTTTTCCTTTTCTATGTATACTATTACTTTACATTAAAATACTAACCACGTCGAATCATTCAATGAATAATAATTGGATTGCAGGATCTTTTTGCATATATTCGAATGAAGATTCTTTTGAGTATGTTCGTTCATCATTGGAAAAAACTTTACTATCGAATTTAGAACAAGAAGATAGACTGCCATTTCAGGGACTTCCAATTGTCATTATGTTTGTTCCCGATTCAATGATTGATGAAGGGGAAGCATCGAGGCTCAGGGAAGAAGGCCAAAATTTGGCTGATAGGTATGATTTATAAACATAACCTGTTGCTTTTTCAACAATTAAATAATAAACATAAATAAATTACAGCAAACGCGTGCTTTATTCAATTAGTTTCTTTCCTACCTTATTTCATTCATTATTTGTAAAATTACTTAAGGGGAAATGTCACTCATTGGCCAACTCAGAATGAACATAATCTTCGTAATATTACATATCTTTAAATATATTATAAAATAAAAATGAATTTAAGAAAAACGCAATCTATGTCAACAGTGAAACAAGTTGGCCAACGAATGACATTTCACCTTAAAGGTTTAATTATTGCATTGTATCAAATTATAAGAGAAACTTACACAAATCATTATTTTGAAAACAGTCTGCAGTGTCCGTTTATCGATGTTTGCATTGAAGATTTGGAACAAGATAAAAGATTTCCATCATCATTGGTGAAAGATGCGCTACAACAACTTGTGCAATCAATAAATCATCGTGCTGGATTTCTTAATATTTACCAGAGTGTGATAGAATGCCTAGAACCAGACATAAGGTATAAATATTAAAGCTCATTTAAAACATTTTTTGTATAAACTATACTTTATGTCAGTAAGATGAATGCCTCGATTAGCATATATACCTTATTTATAATAGATTATGCTTACCATTACACAACAAACATTAAATTTATTGAAACAAACAAAAATTGTATTGCTTTGTAATATTTCATTTTAATTGTTTTATTATTATTATTCTCAAACATTGTTACTATATTTATTTTATTAATTAATCTTTTGCTTCTAAACACACATTTCTTGTTTCCGTTTTTATTGTGAAATAGTATATTACTTAAAGAAAAAAAAAGTGATTTTAAGACAATAACTCTGGCCAAAGGCAAGGGGCTATCAACTTGAAATAATTTTTGTTCAAGATGAATACGATATTTTATTCACCGTAAAAATGAAATATTTTGGTACACCACAAGGCTATGTTTTTATTTTACGCATTTTATTCTTCAGTTTTATACGTTAAACATAAATTGATTTATGTGAAATAAATAAATATATTTCAGAATAATCATGTGTATGTTCTGTGGAGACCCGTACTCAGTGGAAAACGTATTAGGCCCTTTATTAAGTCACCAGTGTTGCTTCCTCAGTGGTGACAGGTCCATTGTTTTAGAAACTTTTCTTGGGGAATCTAAACGACGAGTTGAAGTCATAATATCAAGTTTTCATGGAGCTAATGCTTTTCGTGATGAATTAGTTCATGGATTTATTTTAGTATATTCAACTAAAAGAAAAGCTTCTTTAGCAACATTAAAGTAAGATTGCTTACTATTAAGATTGTCATATTATAAAGTACGCGCTAAAATCTAATCGATTTTAATTTTTAGTGCATTTTCAATGAACATACCAAATTTGCCAATCCAAATTATGGCTGTGACCGAAACAGGTGGTGCTAATGCTTTTTTCAGTAATGATTTAAGTCACCTGTTAATCACGGAAGGAAACGCTACTGCTGATAGATTACAAGCACATTTCATGACATCAACATCAAGTTGTCAACAAAAAAGTATTACTTTTTTTTACCAATTTTGTTTGATTTATTTATTTTTTTAATTCTTTTATGCGAATGTATATAATAATAATGAACTAAAGATGTTAAATTAAAATAAAAAAATCAATCAAATTTAAACAATAAATTAAACTTCAATTCAATTAATTGATAATTTCCGTTATTTTAGATTACATATATATATATATATATATATATATATTTATAAATATATATATTTTTATTTATAGACATATATATATATATATATTTATATAAATATTTTTTTTCAGCATCATCTATTTGGTTCACTAATAAATATTCTATTCATCTTAATGTAAAATATAACATTATCAAGAGAATGGAAGTTTTACTTTTAGTTTGTTGAAATAAAATTATCTTATCACAAAATAATATAATTTTTTTGCAGCCGCATTTTATACTCCATTTTTTAAAGAAGTTTGGGAGAAGAAACCAGAAATAGAACAAGCTTTTAATATGGAAGAACCGGGTAATTTGAATGATAGTGGTGAAGGAACTTTAGAATATTCTGCTTTGCATCCAATGCCACCTCCACGACATGAAAGTTATCATTTGCAAACTCCGGATGATGGGTAAGCATTTTTCAATTGTTTCCTTTAAATTTTTAAATATTTGTAATCCAACAAAAAGATATTAGAATATACTTATAATATCTCGGATATCAAGATATACTGATAATGTCATAGAGATATTATAAAGGTGGACATTACAATATCTGGAAACGATATCATATTTTACTAGAGATTTTATAAAAGTTATTGAATAAATTATTATATAAAATATTTTTATTGATTATTTGTTGTTAATATATTCATTGATGAATAATTTATGAAAAATTTTACTAATCTGTGATATGAAATATTAGTATTAGTGACCAAAGTGTTTTGCAATTCAACAATGTTTCACTAATTTATTTTTAACTTTCTTTTATATCACCTCCCAGAAAAGCAATCATAAACAAAAAAAATAATTGGCCAATGAGAGAGCGTCAAGTTGTTTAGTAATCAACGCGTATGCGTACAATAGTCAGACAAATACTATCGTGCTATCAGTCGAAAAATTTTCCAGTTTTCGAATAAGTGCGACAACATCTCTTTCAGTGGGCAAACACCTCGCCACGCGACCACTAAAGGGTCTTATATCTTATGTTAAAGGATCCTTTTGTCACTCGTTAGCCAAAAGCTTGATACAGTTTAGCTAATCATTTTTCTCAGTATCGGTTAACTTATCCAATTGAATTTAATCAATATGTAAAAATACATTATTTTCAAGACCATTCACCTCTTTACTCTTATTAAGAAGCAGAAAATCTAACTCGAAACAGTATGTCCGTAACTTTCAGGAGTGGATCCGAATCTTACGAACAACTAACACCGGATGGAGATCTTGGCGATACTGGGTTAAATGAACATTTCGCCGAAAATAGAGCAACTCCAAGTGATGATAGTGACATCTATAGTCAAGTGGATTTCCACCGAGAAGAACGTGAAAAAGATTTGCTTAAATCTGGTGACATAACAAATCGACTATCCGGTAAGTTAACAATAAATGTTTTCGTACGCTGAAAATAAATAAACCGTCAAAAAATTATTTTATTAAAGCGGATTTATTAAATAAAATCTACATAAAAGTGCAACAAATAATAGTAATAATTGAAGAATTCAAATTCCAATGAACGGCATTAATTTATATTATAATGCGATTAAAATTGTAATTTAATACCAGCATCGTTAAAATGAGTAAGTCATGACAAGTACAAATTTATTTATATTTTCTAAATTAAAACTAAATTCAGATTTTTGAAATACCATATATGGATATTTATAGTATTAACATCAAAAAAATGAATTTATTTTTTGCTAGATCATTACGCAGCTGAGTAAAAAACCGGAAGACATTAATAACGAAATTATCAACATTGAATTAGTCAATATAAACTTAAATTAATTTAAATTGTTAAAGGTTGGGTAAAGGACACATTCTTACATCAGGATGGAGTAACAAACAGTTATTCTCATCGAGCATTCACCACAGGTCGTCGTCACATATCTCAAACAAAACCACGACCGAAAGGAAATAGTCAAACACTTAAACAGCCAGGCAAAATTAATTTGAAAGATTATTCAAATGTAACCGATGCAATCGCGCGAATGACTGTAGGTGATAAAGATGATCATATACCAAAACTTGGACTAGGCCACGCGCCTCTTGCTACCCCTGAGCTTGTTAACTTGGGGTCTGAGTATGCACAAGTTAAAGATGTCGTGCCACGTAGTTATCCAGCATACGAAGGCGATTACGCATATGCCTTAGTACAGGATTCTATAGGGGCACACAAATCCAAATTGAGACACAGAAGGGAAAAAGGACAACCAAGTAAGACTTCTCCATCCTTACTTTCAGACCTAACACATTTCAATCTTCAGAAGTCAAGTATGTAACTGTCTTTTTTTTCATTAATAACGTCTTTATCAGTATTTTGCTAACTTAAAGTTAATGTTTTATTTATAAACATATTTTCGTCATTGATTGTGTTATATTTAACTATTAATTAAATTGGACATTAAACTATTAATGTTAATTTTAGTTTGTACAAATACATTAATTTATACTCGCGTCAGTTTAAATTTATTTAGTAATATAATTTAATTTTATTTTTTTAATTTTACGTACATTTAAACTTAAGAAGAAAGTATATTACAATACAATTTAAAATGTTTAACTAACCTCTTAATCATTTTAAATGCTTGTAAGTGTAAAATTTTAAGAATTAAATTCTTAAATAATATTTTAGTATTAAATAATAATAATAATAATAAAAACATAACTTTAATATAATTTTAATTGCTATTTCAATTACATAATATAATATTAATTACCTTTTTTGACGACACACAGTTCAATGAATTTGTTCAAATAGTTTGTTTAGCACCAGCCTATAGTGATTCTGATTCTGAATGGAGCTCACTGGAACGCCATAAAGTGGCTGACGTGTTTAGCAAGGGAAACAAAAAGTCTTTATGTCACAAGCGGATACGCAAAAAACGTACTGCAATTCCAGTAGCAACACCTAAAGTTCCTTCTTTATCTGGAATTGGAAGTACGGATGTAGTAGGTCTCAATTATACCATTAAAGATGATAAAGCATGGCGTGTAGACACTATGGAGAGAGGTAAATATAAACATACATATCTTTAAACCAAACATTGTATATAAGATTTATTGCAAATTATTACATATATTATATAAAAAAGGGTATAAAAGTGCAATTTTTAATAAGAAAAGAAAAGGGCGCTTCGCCTTTTTCGTTGGGAAAAGTAATGATGTAATGGAAAGAAAGGTGCACTTTTTATTCCCGATCTAAAATTGGTGTCTTTTTCTGAGCATTCTTACGAACAAAAAAATTATATTCGTTGTATGAAAATAGTGTTGCATTGTACATTTTTAGTAAATGTAAAATCCTATACGCGGAGAGAAAAGATTATAACAAAAATTACTAGTAAACTTAGATCTTTTCCCTCCGCACACATTAAATATGAAGTTAACGGGGACTGAACATTGTTTGAAAAAAATATATTTTTTTTTTCAATATCTGAAATATTTCATTCATATACCGAATTTTGTATTTTCAATTGCTTTCAATTCATTAACAAATCTAATAACTAGTAAACTTAGATATTTTCCCTCCGTACACATTATATATGAAGTTAACGGGGACTAAACATTGTTTGAGAAAAATTATTATTTTTTTTTTTCAATTTCTGAAATATTTCTTTTCTATACCGAATTTTTTATTTTCAAATGCTTTCAATTCATTAACAAACCTAATAAGGGAATTGTCGTTGATTTATTACCGAATAAAATTCTTTATACAAATCCTGATAAATATTTTTTATAATACAAAAAGATTTATTATGAAAATTTATAAAAAAAATTTAATGAACATATGTAAAAAACATACTAGTGAAATGTTTTAATATACTAAACATTTTATCAGTGTCAAGCGAAACTCCAGATACCTCAGAATCGAGTGATATAGAACAAACATCAAGGTCAAGAACTAAACAGCACAAAATCGCAGGGATAAATTTACCAAAGAAATTTGGAAATCCTATGCCATCACCTTATCCGCCCAATTTACAACATTCCCTAAATTTAAAACACATGACTCAAGAAATGTTTTGTAAGTTTAATTCAATTTTCATTTTTTTTTTTTTTTTAGTTTTTAATTGAATTATAAGAATTAGAATAATTTAGTTTTTACCTTTATGTAACTAGAAAGACTAGAAAGATTAATATCTGTTGTACTCTGAAAATATTTGTTCTTTTAAATTTAAAGTTTTCATAATAGTAATGCATTCAGTCATGCATTGACATCGTGGATTGTTACAAAGAATTTCGGTAAAACCTCACGAATAACTAGTGTACTATGAAAACTACTTTCGAGTATTATTTTCAAATTTCCCTAAATCAATGAATTACTGAAAGTTTGTTAAAATTTATCTTCACAGTATATAATGTCAGTTTTAATATATGTTATGTGAAATTTATCCTTTGATCCTATAGATATTTCTTTACAAATAATTGTCATCATACACCATTATTGTGCCTCGTATAATATTCAAATAAATAACTCAAAATTTATTTAAAATTTTTAATTAAAAATTTTAATTAACGATTCTCATCAAAAAACCATACCTTTAACCCGAGGTAGGAATCAAATCCACGACTTCCTTCGGTCCAGGAAAATACTCTAATCAGTTTATCTTCAGTCAATCTTCCCAATTCCCCATACTGTGAATTTAATTTATAATGCTAATATTTTCTAATATTCATAGTGTTGTTATGTCTTTTAAATTGCCGAAATTAAAATCTTTCGAAATAATTAATCAGTATATATACAATCTCGAAAAGTAAACATTGCCATCTATTTCCAATGACTAAAATATTCATGTTATCAAACTTTGATAAATTTAAAATCTAAACTTAATACCATTGAGAAGATTAAAAGGTCATTGACTACAGATTCGTTTCCTTCGAGTGGCTCAGTGGTAGAATTAGTTAAAACCGATAAAGTACATTCGTGGACTGAAGGATGGCGTGATTTTGATTCCCATCTCAGGTCAAAGACACGTTTTTTTGGTCAGAATCGTCGATTAAAATTTTCAAATGAAATTTAAATTGTTTATTTGAACGTCATACGAGGCACATTAATGATGTACAATGACCATTATGTATACAAAAATTTCTTTATGCTGTGCTAACTACAATAAAAGAAAGAATTTTCAACTTTACGATGACGATATATCTCTAAAAATTACACGTAACATTTAATTATTGATAATAAAATGTTAATCTCTTGGGCATTTATATTATATCATATTTAACCATAATATAAATAACCACCCATTAATTATGTTATAATCACATTAGACAGTCAAATGTGTGGAACTAAATATGTAATTAACATAAGAAAAGTGAAAAGGGTGATACATCCTATTATCATTTATATAACATTAAGAACTGTAATAGACACCAATATTGAAGCTTATAAATATATTAACCAAGATCCTAAATTAATATACGCTTTTAAGCGCGTGTATTTCATTCAGTATACGTCTGTAGATGAACATACTAACATCACAATTTAAAATATATCAACTATAACAAGTGAATAGAAATATATCGATAATTAATAAATAAATATGTTAAAAATCATCGTGCAAATTATGTATATTAAAAATTGTCTTTTTTTACATAAAGGTGAATAATAACCACATTATTATAATTTAACATTAGTTTTATATGCCAACAAAAGTTCGGCATTTCGTTGACATTTGACAATTATTATATTATTATTATTATTATTATTTGCAGCAAAACAAAGAGTTGACAGTAATTTTGGAATACCTGACGAAGAATCAAGTCTAGATGTGTCATCTCCACGTGAAATTAACTCTCCGAGTGTACGTATCAAAAACTAATCTTTTTATTTTAAAATTAAAATATTTTTATATTAAACAATTTACAAAATATCGTCATAAATGTGAATGCAAAATATAATATTATTTAAAATATGGTATCTGTTAACAGTTTTGCGTTCTTGCTAAAGTAAAAGAGGGTGATAAATTAAATCGAAAGAAGGACAAGCAGAAAGCAAAAGAAGATGAGAAGTTAAAGAAGGAACGGGAAAAGATCAAGAAAAATGCCGAAAAAGAACGTGAAAGAGAAAAGAAAAAGCAAGAAAAACTAAGACAAAATAAAAGCTCTAGTGGAACGATGCTCTCGGGACAATCGCAGCTACAATCGCTGATTGAGGATTTTGCACAGAGTGAAACGAATCGAATACCCTTGTTCCTTGAAAAATGTGTACGGTTCATCGAGGACGAGGGACTTGATTCCGAAGGAATTTATCGAGTTCCTGGCAATAGAGCACACGTGGAACTTCTTTTTCAGAAGTTTGAAGAAGGTAAAACTTGAATTAAGTCGTTTTAAATAACACAATGTATTATTTAATTTAATATAAAAATAATTAAATATTATTTACATATTTAATCAATAACTGTAATATAACAAATAAACAACGATAAAAATCAATAGGTAACATGAATTCTCTAACTGTTGCAAACTGATATTTAAAAGTATATACTTAGTAGTTTTTTTGACTGGATATTTATTAGTATGTTTAAAAAAGTATATATTTGTGGAAAAAGTACTTTGACAATCGTAATTAAATACTGATTTATAAAAATGAACTGTTTATTAATAGTTGGAAAGAAATTAATTTAATGACGTTAAGTTATATATATAAAAGGTGTAACACTAAACCTACCGGAATTTTATATATACCTATTTTTACTAATGGTAGTTAAGTGATAGCCTTTCAAATATTCTTTTCCATATGTAAATATGTTAAATATGTAAAATATTTAAATTTTGTAGTTTCAGAGAAAAAATCAAAATAACAGTATGGGATAAATATTTAAAATTACTTATCCCATATTTTTTATTCATTAATAAACATAAAACTATGATTAATAACATATTTTATTGAAAATTATTTATTTGGTCTTTATCACTCAGATTAGACTCGACTCCCATTTTCATGAGGCTGACATTCAAGCACGCCATCTTTTTCTCACTGGCGGGAAAACCTTTAAATGGCTCATCATCTGAATCCCACATATTAATATATACTTTTATGATCGTAAAATCAATCCAATGTGATTTAATAATAAAAATGTTTTAATATAGGTATAGTTATATAAACATGAAAGCTAAAATTTATATTTTTTTCCAGATGGTAATATTGATATTCACACATTGGATATTCCTGTAAATGCGGTGGCAACGGCTCTTAAAGATTTCTTTTCTAAAAGATTACCACCACTGATTGATAAGGACCGTATGAATGAGCTGGAAGATATATCAGGTATAATCATAATGTTTTTTCTTTTACTGCATAAAATATTTTTAATTCTAACTACCTTTCAAAGGAAACTATTACATTTTATATAATACAAATAATGTTATTACTGTGGATGTTTTTAGGAGCAAGAGGAGTCAGTAAGCCTATGTCAGCAACTTGTATGAATATGGAAGGTATGTTAAATTATTTGAGATTTATTTAAATACATTATCAGTATTTTGTATTACAATATTACGTTAATTAAAATCGAGATCTTTTTATTCTATCTGCTTCAGATCGCAGCTGTAGACTGTTTGCTTTGCGCTCGATGCTCAAGACACTGAATCCGGTGAATTTTGATGTTCTCAAATATATATTCCAACATTTTGTCAAGTAAGTTTTAAGTTATGAATTAATATTAACATTTTAATTAATAATATTTATTTCTACTATTTAAATTCATTATTTATATAATTTTATTTACAAATTTTCTTCAATATAAATGATTAATAACAACATTCAAAAATGTAAAATATATTACAGAGTTGCAGAGAATTGTAAATTGAACAGCATGGACAGCAAAAATCTCGCAATATGCTGGTGGCCTACTTTATTACCAATAGAATTTAATGATTTAGGCAGATTTGAGGCTATGAGGCCTTACCTCGAAGACGTCGTCCAAACTATGATAGACCAATATCCTTTCCTCTTCTGCGGTAAAGAAGCCATTGTAATGGTCTAGTTTCACACGAAGAACCCGTCATCACATTTTATAAACTCAGCGTTCATTAAAGAAACATTAAAATCTCTGATACAACAAAATGAAACAAAAACATATACAAAAGGAAACAAACGAAGAAAAACAACATGAAGGGAGGAGAGAAGTGAATGAATAAGAAGTGAAGAACGTCAAGATAAAATTAAAAGCAGCATAAGCTAAAATATAAAAAGGAAAATGAGAACCCCTTTGCGGTAGTCGATTTATAATTTTCTTACGGTTACGCTTAACGATTGTTCTCAGTCTGACTCGAAATATTCCGTTTTATTACGAAGAAGTACGTAAGTTATAATATAAATAAATACATCACGATAATATGATAGAAAAAGATAGAAAGAATGCGCGAGAAGAACTTGAACAATATTTCTTCAATTTTGTATGTCTACCTAATCTTGAACAAAGGAAGAAAGAGAGGTTGATTGATTGACAAATGGATAGAGAGTGATGCAAATAAAGAATAATTCGCGTCAACCGAGAGCCGAGCTTTCGAGAAAAGATTGTGCAACTTTCATAAATCGTAATGGCAGTGTGTATGTGTAATTTATTAATGCATGTATTTTGTACATTTTTGTAGTAAACCCTTTTAGTTTCAGGCAATTTGCTTTTAGTCTTCGAAGATTAAACGAAATCCGACATTCGCGTCAATTATATTCACATTATAACTTATGGACATAAAGCAAACAAATATGTCATAAACTACAAATTGTACATTATTCTTGCTTGATCTGTACATTTGTTGTATTATCATTGTAATTTAGTTTATTGTTACATTAATGGAGAATAAGTACAACACGAACAAAGAGATGTATTGCGACCGTTTCATGGGGTCATAGTTTAAATATTTCGGATAGATTTCATAGCTTTAATTGCTAATATTTACGCGCATGTTTACCCGTTCGTGCGTACATGCGTCCATATATACAAGTACGTATACAGACAGATACACGATTTTCGAAAGTGAAATTATCTCCTTTGGTTCTTATTGTATTGTTCAGTAATATACGTCCGCTTGTTTTCATTGGAAATCTATCGCGATCAACAGTATTAAACAAATAAAAAAGTAACTATTTCCTAGGCGTGCCATACTGCCAAGAAGAGCAATGTTAGAGAAACACTTTTCTTGCAGATTTATGCGCACAGATTGATTTTTGTGTCGCTTTGCTATCATTCGCACTACTTAACGGCATTCCGACTGTGATTTTTGACTCTGCAAACGTCTTTAGTTTAATTGTAGAGTTGGGCATGAACTCTACTAGCGGTCTTTGTCTTCACTGTCCTAACTTTTTTTCGCTTCTTTGAAATCATTCCGTTTTGAGCAATCGACATCCAATAAAAAAAAACATATAAATGTGTGCGAGTGTGTAATAACATTTTATATGAATACACGAGCAATTCGTGTTGAATTTTTTTAGCTCGGCTCGCATCGATCGACGTTGCGTCCTTACATGCTTGGCCATAATGAGGTTTTATACATTCGTACGTAAATGGGCGATGTGATCGAAAGTAAATATCAAATGTTTTTGAGATGCCAATTACAGAAATGATGGGTTTCAGTTTTGCTTCAATTAATCAATTTATATGTAATAGGAAACATAAAAAATGCACAATTTTTAATATAAGGAAAAACGAGTAAATTAAAACTATCAAGTATTAAATGATTTTTAATTAGATCAGTTTAATTAAAACGGTTTACATTAAAAACGGTTTAATTTTGTAAAAACTTTAATCATCTAAGTATTCTTTTTCTATGTTATATTGCAAAATAAGATGCGTTTTGACAATGTATTTTGGAAGTGTACCATTATACAATTTGCAAGTTACAATCTTTCTTATTTATTTTCTTCCCTACATATTTTTATTATTTAGTCGTTATATGTTAATATATTATAGAAAAAAATATTTGTAATAGTTTTTTTTTGTATTTAAATAAACTAACGATACATAATTACTGAAAAAATGTGTATTTTATGTGTCATCCTGACGTAAGTAGTTCCGCTCATATAGATACGCATAAATACACAAATAAACTCGTCTTCCCTTTTGTATCTAGAGAAGAGCTATTTGGTTACAGACGCACAAAATGAATTCTACTTTGACAAACCGCATCTCCATTACGTTTGTATTTGTTAGCGCGATCGAGTTGTCGCTTGAAACTAGTTAAATGAAGCCTAAACAGAATTAACAAAAATAATAATAACAAACACTTTCTATTGCAGTACGTCCGTTAAGAATTTCCCTCGTCGAGATCTCATAATGACAATTATAAGATTAGTATTTCATACGATATATGAAGATTCTCGATTTTACGAGTATTTCTAAAAAAGAAAAAAAGAAAGAAAAAGAAACGTTCATTCGTTCGAAATAATGGATAAATTTTTATCTCGGACATGAAACGTAAAATTTTAGCGTTGCGGAATCGACGATTGAATTAATAGGTATCGAAAGTGAAAAACAAAATTCGATAAATGCTACGCTAAAAGAAATTGATTAGTTGTTGCTACTGGAAGAGGAAAGATCTAATAGAAATTACAAAAATTGTTAGTAAACCGGTCATATACTTGAAAAAATTAAAAAATTACTATCTTAATTTAATAAAACGTACTAGCTATTTAATAAACACTACTTTTAAATAATAATTATTGACAAATTAACAGATTTTGATACCTTGAGTAATTTTTTAAAGTGCATGACCATTTTACCAATAATGTCAGTGTATTTTATCAGATATTTTCCCTACGAGTACTATATTTTATAATAAATGGAGAATATTGTGCGTTTACAGTATTCATTATAATATGATGTAACATTTATAAAATACGTTTTAAACATTTTTAGAATAAATTGTCATTATCAAGGAATTGAACACGTTACCAGCCATAATCACCGGCCATACACTATTACCAGAAGCTTACACCACCGCCTGGAAAAATATTGGTCTTCATCACACTCTAGTGTGAGTGGGAGTCAGAGATACGTGTGTTGAGTGGTGGTAAAAGGCGCGACCTATAATTGTAAGGTAACGAGTTCTATTATTTGATAACAACTTTTTTCTAATACTTTGTTTAAACTATTACATCACATTACAATGAATTCTATAAATGCATACATATCCCTGACTTATTATAAAACATATGAACAATTACTGATAAATTTCTCTCAGCGTAATGTCATAACTTGTCGAACTCGCTAGCGTTTTACTCCTTGTGGATCGTCGATCGTTAGTTTATATGTAGTATTTTATTGTAGGGTATCACTGTTTGTAATGGATGCGTACACAAATTGAATGAGTGCTTGATCATAATGAAAACAATGCATTAAAAAATCATAAATGAGAAGAAACAATCTTAAATCGACATCAATTGAAAAAGGCAGGATGTAGATCTTACCATGATTTGTATTTTTGAATTTCCGAATATTTTTAATTCATGTACATAACGAAAACCTGTTTATTATTTCCTATTGTATTAATTTACTTTTGTAATTAAATATAACTTACTTTATTTAGGTTCATAAATGGATATTTCATGATCGCCATTCGTCTTACGTTCTTTATATAAATCAACTTACAGAAATAATTATATTTATTTTCCAAACGAGTATAGAGTGTAATAAGTTCTTGTTGAGAAAAATATGACAGAAATTTTAATTTCGATTAATTTAAGTATTCCTAGATCTAATTTATCCTTTGTTAGATTTTATATTAATTTATTATTTCATGTTATCTAAGTTATAATAAATTATAGTTATGAGATATGAATCCGTCCGAATGTTTTACTGATTCGACGTTTCTGAATAATCATAACACTTGTTTCTGAACAAATGGAAAATAGCAACAGAATTTCAAATGAAATAGTTTTAACTAAAGACGGTGTCTGGAGAAAGAATACTCATTGTGTTAAACATTATTTCTAAGTCGATTCGTTTGCGCTTAAAAATATTCGAAAATTGAAAATTGATTTTTCAAAATCATGTTTTTTTTTATTATTATTTTTTTTGCAAGAGTATAAAGGAAGAAGCCAAAAGATATCAACGGATATTGTAATTACATGAAATATAATATTACGTCTTTCATGAGCGGGATACAGGCGATGATTGTAAATAAAAATTGGTAGAAGATTTAAGTGTAATTCTCGATGGGACCGTTTAACTATTCATTTTCACTGTAAATACATCATTTATTTCTTTTCATTTTATCATCCTGTTACATCAAATTGCAAACGATCTTTATCATTTCACATAATCAATGAATGGAGCTACAAAATACACGAATTAAAAAGAAAAACGGAAAGAAATAAATATTTTAAACGATCCCTCGATAAAATGCTGCTTTTCGATGCATGACTTTTCCATCTGTATAAAAGAAAATATACACGACAAAATTGAACAGGATAAAGAAGAATTAAACTATTTCAAACATTTAATAAAACTATATTGCAAACTTGCAGGTTTACGATACAAAGAATGGTTCTTTCTAACACACTAGTAAACAAACGACAGTTTAACCCGTTATTTTATATGAAATTTATATGTAAACAATAATTATATATATTACTCAACTCAAAAAAAGACGGTTTTAAGTTGGTAACCCAAACCAAAGACAAAGGGCTACCAATCTGAAACTACCTTTTTTCAAGTTGATTATATCTTTTCGTCACTCGGGGAAAGAAACACCATTTCCCTCCCTAGGGAGTTTCGGAAAAATGGCGTTTCTCATTCTCTCGTGACGAAAAATTATTTATATACCATATGATTTATTAAACTGTATTTAAAAAAAGAGAAAGATAAGAAACACTTTGCTTAAAAATGAGTACAATTGTATACTTTCAACTCAATTTAAATTAACGAAATGAAACAAAAGTGACGAATAAAACAAGATATTCGTAATATTCTTAATATTAAACATTAGACCCATTCGTTTGTAATCGTGAATACCTCATAAGTTAATCGTAATGGCGCTTTTTAATGTATATATATGGTTGCTTGTGTTCAGTCGATGCTTGTAAGACTGACTGCGAATTAATTATAAACAATATCAAAGTCATTTGGAGCATGCTTGAGGTAGGCAAACTAAAAGTGGTGAAAAGAGAGAAGGGCGAAAGGGAGGGAGGGGCGTTAAGAGAACCACCGATACGACACTGACAGCCTAACTTTTTGATTTGACCTTGAATCCGACTCCAAATAATGCACATTGCAATCAAAATTACGACAAATAGGATTACTCTAATTAAAATGTATATTGTGTTGATGTGAACAGAATACGACTGTATTTCATTGCTTCGACGTTAATTTGTTGTCTGTAAATTAAATGCAACTTACAGCTAAGTAAAATTCATCATTGAAAGATGAGAAGGAGGAACATGAGTTTGATTTGATTACACGTGAGATTTAGTGATGCGTTGCGCTGATAATTGGACTAAAATTTTCAACGTATTTTTCCAGTGTATAATAATGTAGCATTAAATGAAATCGTGTGGAATAATTTTAACGTGAATAACTACACAAGTAAATTGTATGACTTTGAATTGCTATAAGTTTTTGAATGGAAGCAAATACATACGAACGCGCATACAGACATATGTTCGTAAATAAGTTTGCGATGATATTTATCAAATGTGAAATGAGAATTTCGATCTCGAATGAATCAAAGTTGAATGGAGCGTTGAAAGAAATAAACTATCGCGTATATATGTATATGTAACAGCGCATGCAGGCGTTTCGCAGACAATGAAAAGGTAAAACAAAAGTATCGATGTCCAAAAGTATTTAAAAATAAAAATCGTCTTTATGTACAATTTCAATGAATCAAGCAGTCCTCATTTCGTTGACAACCCGAATTATTTTTCTTTATATTTGGCAGCGCCACATCCTGTCACACTTTATGTTGTTCTATTGTTGTGTAGCAAAATAAACCATTCAACGTGTGTACCTTAGTGGATAAGAATGTTGAAAAATGCTGAAAATTTGGAATTTTCAGTGTTTTTCAGTTTTTTCAACATTTTTCAGCATTCTTTTCCACAAAGGTATAATATTTAAGAGACAATTTAAATCTGAAACACTGGTCGGTTTTGATTTTTGTTTGCATTTTTACTTAATTTACCATTATCTCCAGGTTTGATAAAATGCAGATAAAATTTAATACATGATTTCATATCTTAAATATCAAAATGTTTTTATTTATATGTTAAACATTAAGTAACACGCTATTGAGATCATACTGAAACAATATATATATAAAATAATGAAGTCATTTCAATTTATCTGATTGAATATACAATTCTTTGTTTATTTAAAATATTTGATATCTTTTATATAAATATTCGTTTTGAAATTATTAATAAATAATAACTTTGAAAGGTTTCTATAAATAATAAGGAAAAACTACTTATAAAGAAAACTAGTTTTAACAAGCTAACTAAATTAAAAAAAAAGTTATTTGCGTTTTAATTGCAGTATAAAATATATTTATTAATTTTTTTACAAAAAAAGTGCGCCCGAACAGGGACTCGAACCCTGGACCCTCAGATTAAAAGTCTGATGCTCTACCGACTGAGCTATCCGGGCTCCTTGTATTCAGAGCGAGTATTATCACACTAGAATCCAGTGCCCTCAAATTGTACATACAAACGTATTTTGCACTGTATCCGTGAGCGGCCCCACTCCCATCTTTTTGGGAGTTTTGCAAAGACGTGCGTAGAAGGACTAAGGGGTGAGCCGAGCAGAATATCAGCGGGGAATATCAAACAGAGCAAATAAATGTTCGCGCAACGGGTAAAATAATATTAACACAATATATTCCAAAACATTCTGAAAATATCTTAAAAAAATTTAATATTCCCTAAATATATCTAATATATTCAGAAATATTTTGTGCTATTAGGGACGGTATGAAGAAAATGAAAACGAATCAATACCCTAATAGAATGCAATTAATTATTTTTCATTACTTATTAGTAAACATTTTAATAAAATTACTTATTGATCGTATACTAAAAATACATTATATAAATTCAATTATACATAAATTCAAGATTTATAAACATTTACATGCTAAAAAAGATATAGATAGAATTTAAGCTAAACATTCTCTAGGGAAACATAGAAATTTTGAGATATATTTATTAAATGTAAAAATAATATTTACTTGAATTTTTTCTGATGCGTATACTTTATTCTGTGTATTTATTTCAGTACAAAAGTTGTATAACTTATTTAGCACATTAAAAGTGTACACTAACATAAATATATGTTATAATTTATATACATATTTCTTAAACGACAGGTTTAGTAGTAACAATCTTCTAAATGTGTGCCAATATATGTGCATGGACGACAATTATAAACTCTAATTTTCAAATTATTGGAAGGAACTTCGAATTTGGCTACTAACTAAACTAATGCCTCGATATAGGAATGTAAATTTTTCTTGTAATACGTGCGAGTAAGTACTCTTCACGCTAAAATACGGGGGAACAATTTCAGGAAAGTAAGAAACGTGAAGATGAAAAGAAAGAAGAGTAACGAAAGTAAAGATGAAAAAAATCTAGGTTTGACTAGAGTCATTGAATTGTCATTAAGCATTTTCTATCTCCCGTTTTTTAGGCATGAAAGCTGCTATTTTCACGCATTTATTGCAAAAAACTTCGCGTGCACAAGTTCTCAAACCTCTCTTAAAATTTTTGTATTTGACCCAAAATCTGTCGTTTGATGTACATCTAATATTTAGAAAAATATATAGGAAAGGCAAAATATTAAATATATCTATATTTAAATGTAATTATTTGCTATCTAATATTGAAGATTACATGTGCATTTACATACAGAAATTACTATATTACAATATACATACTAGGAAATGAAAAATTTTGTTGTCAAAGATATTATAAGAAATGGTTTTCTGAACAATAATATATTCTTCAGTCGGTGAAAACAAGTATTATATTAAATGATGCCCCCAGAGGAGGTTAAATACATTTTTGTTTAAATTATGACAAATATTTTTTGTTCATAGTGTATGAAAAGTGACACTTTGCGTCCGAGGGCGAGCGAGTGGGCGCAAACTGTCAGCAGGCGGATAATTAACCTTTGCTCCTACTTTCTAGAAACAACCATTCATATCAGTCGCCTTTTATAATATTTTTTAAATCTTTTAACTTACTTTTTTTACAAGATGAACAAAAAATTATGTTTGTATGTCAGGCGCAAAAGCAATTGGCACTCGATTTGTTTTGGCTTTCACCTCAGGCATCCAAAAAACCCTCGGCTCGCCTCGGCTTTACTTTGATGCCTTTGGTTGCGCCTCAACAAACCTCGTCACAATTGCTTACTTTGCGCCCTACATAAGAAAATAACTATGACTCTTGGATATTTAAATTTCTTAATTTATTTACACAAGGATTTAATATCATCTAATTTAACATCCTGTATTCCATTTGACTCTGAGTCCTGCACCTTTTATTTTTTGGAAGCAGCTAAAATGCGTAATATGTGAAGAAATAGATTTAAAATATCTAGATACAGACTGATGGTAGCAGTAACATATTCTTCTGGAGATAATGTCGTAAGCAGCATTTGCGTATCGTAAATTATATATAAGGAGAAAAGTATAGCTCCAAAAATGCCTATACACAGTTCCAGAATAGTGTTTGTAAAAAATATTTGCAGAAAACCAGTTACTATTAGAATTGTGAGACCAGCGAATAATCTAAAAAGTAAATGTAATTTGTTGATTAAAATTAAAACAATATTGATCTAAATATTATTAGCATTTATATATATGTTCACAAACAATGTTTAAATATTGCACATATTTGTCAGTTTTCATTGTTATTAAAGTGTGTAAAATTTAAAATTGATGTTTGGAGAATATTATAAGAATTTAAGTATATAAATCGTTTACTAATAAAAGCTAGTAATGCATTTTAACATTGATGTATTTCTTTCAATTTAATATTCTCCATGTGTTATCTTTCTCTAAACGAATTTAATTAAAACCAATAAACAATAATTACCCTCCATGAAGGAATGAAAAGTCTTTTTTTGTTTGGAAGGTGAAAGTTGTCAAAGCAACGACTGCAGCAAATGTTATTGCTAAAGCTTCCAGAACCAAAGAAGTATCGTACATTGATACTACGAAACCAACAGTCGTAGATTGAATAGTTGTCTAAAAAAGACAATACTTAACGTCAGTATCTTCAAATAATTATATTGTTACTAATTATATTACTTATTAATTGTTATGATAATTATATATTTTATTAAATATATTATAATTACCAATTGTTATTTGTATTAGAAATTTTTTAAAAAGTACTTACAAATGCTGTGAGCAAAATAAGGTTTGTTGGATGCTCTCTTCTTTTATAGTACAGAGGAATTAACATAATTAAAGTAGCAAAGAGCAAGATCATGCATATCCAAACACTGAAAATTAAAAGCAACGTGTAATTTTATAAATAATATATAAAAAGTAAAAATTGACTTATTTGAACACAATCCTAAAATATTAATTCTTAAATATAATTAATTATTACTTTTGTTTAATAAATTCTTGAATAGGTGTACACAACATGAATACTGCACTTATAGAAGTAGTTATAAGAAGTTGGACGCTCAGTAATCCATACACTTTGCGAATAAAGGCTGAAATATATAAAATAAACAGAAATATATGTCAATAACTGATGTGAATAAATTTTAGTAGTATAGTACATAGTTATGTAAAGTTAAAATAAATACCCATTCGAATTTTTATATCAGCATTTGCTACATTATTTCGGTAAAAAAAGTCATCCTCTATAGAATCTTCCTTTTCTGAATCCACCAATATAGGTTCTTGATCATACATCATCGTAGAAGGCATTTTAACTAATTTTGAAAATAAAATTCTATAGACACAAGAGTTAATAATAAATTATTTAAAAGGAGAGAACTGATAATGTATTTTTTTTTTTTATTAATTCATTTATTATATTAGGATTAAGGATTATGATTAATTAAAGTTTTATATTTCATGCACAAGTTTTAAAACTTCATATGAAAATTTCATATTTATTTATCACGTATGTTTCAAGTTTAGTTTCTGACAGTTATAATAGTTAAAACTTGTTCTGAATTTCAATGTCATAAAATATGACAAAATATGTCAAACAATGCTTTAAATTAAAATGGTTTCTTATTGTTGTATTATGTAATATAAAAAGATAAAAATAATGTAATTAAGGTGAAATATTACTGAATGGCCACCTCAGAATTCACATAACCTTCTTAATAATACTGTAAATATATTACAAAATATAAAATTAATTGAAAAAAAACCCCCAACATAGATCAAAAGTTTAACATATTTTAATTTTTTTAACTATTTATTAATGTATTGTTTGTTATATACTTTTCTTAGAAAGTTACCTTTTGGAAATTGCTTTCAATCTAATATTTAAATAGTTGATTAAACAATCTCCATTTCCAAAAGATAGCTTTCTGAGAAAAGTCCTATATATGTTTATCTTTTGATGTACGTCACAATTTTACTTTTATTGGGTAAATTTGGAGTTGGTCATCAAATAACATTTTACCTTAATGCGAATTATATTTATCAATTAATGACACATACAAATTAACTACAACATATTTAGTTTTACTTTTGATAAACTTACGAATAAAAAACATTAAAATTATTTATTACCATATCATTGAACGGTAAATTAATAACAAAATTACATTTACCTCGGTTATAAATTGTCAAAGATGATAAATTATCACACTTTCCTTAGGTATATAAATAACCTCGTTTTTCAGTTCAACGATATAAATTTCTTCCAATTGTTAAACTATTTATTTTCTATTCGAAGTTTTCTTAAAAGGTTCGTTTGTTTAACACAGTTACTTGTTACACACAAATTTACTTAAAAGCAATATTTACTACTAAATGCTATTTAAAAGACTATTTACATTTATTTCAGATAAGAAGCAATGTTATTTTGTTGTAATTTGGCCCCAGGAAGAATAAAGGCAATGTTACTAATACGTCTGCAAATATAGGATAAAGATAAATCGCGTATTCACTACTAGGAATTTCCCAGTGGGAAACACAGAAATCTCAAGTTAAACGTGCAGCAGCGCCACCTTTGTGTAAAAAATGAAAGTAACAATATAAATAATAGAAAATTGAATAAAGTAAATAAATATGTAACATTACTAAGCAAGTAATATGCGGCACATAGTTTTTGAATCCAACTTTTAGAGAATATAATAATAATAATATTAAAATAGGATATAATATTATTATTATAACATTATTTTCTTCAACCAATATGGGAACAAAAGTTAACTTTTTTTACTAATATTTCATTTTAATCATTTTAAAAGTATTTTTATAATGTTTAAAAGTGTGGTATAAACATTTATTAAATATATATTCACCTTGAATAATATCATAACAATTTCATTTCAACATTTTAAATATTGATTTTTGTTTTTTTTGATTAAATAGGAATTACCATACATTTTTAACATCTTTTATAAAAAAAAGTTATAAGTTCCCTTTGAAATAAATGACACCAAAGGTGTCAATCCAATGATCTAATGTGTTGGTCTGACAATAGCTGTTCCTGTGTCAATGGGTTAAATCTTTGGACCTATCCAAAACAGTACCATTTATTATGTTTGGTCAACCTTTAGTATCATCCTGTTTGAATACAATTTTGGTATATGCTTAAACAGGATATTCTAAAATATTATTTAAATATTTTAAAAATATGTTTGATGAAAAGTAAATATTGTTAAAGTACTACAATGTCATAAAGTAGCTATGGTATTAAAAACATCACTTTTCATAACAATGTCATGGTCTAAAAAAAAAAAAAAAAAAAAAAAAAAAAAAAAAAAATAGCAGATACTGAAAAACAAATATTAGAAATTCCAAACTATTTCTTAGAGAAAAGGATAAAATTAAAAATATGTTAAACTTGACAGTAATGTTTCATAAATTATTATGTATTATTTTTCAAAATTTATTATGTATTTATTGCATTTGACATAAAAGTTAATTATAAACAGCTTTCTATTCTACATTATATTCAATTAATTTTCATTTACATTTTGTTTAACAATAAAAAATTAAAATCCCTCCATTCAAGAGTAAAATAATTAGCTGTGTACTTTTTTATCAATATGTATCATTAAAAATATGTCATAGAACAGAAAAGGATTAAGTTAAAAATATAACAATGGAAAGCTGTTTTTAAAAAAAAAGTAAAATAAATTCTAAATACACTTGTTTCTAAAATACCAATGATATACAGCGATATGATTAATAATAATTTGAACTAAATAAATGTAATTATAAACATAAAAATAAATTATTCCAAACTCATCAAATTGTCCAGTATATTATCTAAAACCTAACTTAGCTATGTGTAATAGTTTTACATATACACAGAAATGTTTGAGTTTAATGCATTTGCATGTGTACATGTGTATTTGTATTTGTGAAGGGTACATGAATGCATATAGTTTACGTGTATTTGCATTTATAATAATTTGTTAACATTATTTATAATTTAATATTTCCCTTCATATATATAATTACTTTCACAATTTAATTAATTTGCTTTGTTACAATGCAACAATAATTTGATGAAGTATATTATCTAATTTTCATTCGCGAGAATAATTTCTGTTTGTATTTTTTGTTCAATGAGTAGCCCATTTTTCTTCCTTTCATACACTATCATCTGAAAATAACAAGAAAATTTAATAATACGCAATATGCACACTTTATATATTTCAAGTTAAACAAAGTATATAATTAACAAATATTTACCATGGTACCACCATTTTGTTTTCTTTGGATTTTTGTTACAAGTTTTAACGTAATATGCATTGTCTTCTGGCCTTTTCTGTAACATATACAAATGTTGCAAATTTTAACAACTTTATTGCTGTAACTTGTAACACAACAGTAAATATATATATATATACTTTTTCAGTGCAACTACTAAGCATAGAAACAATGCTCAAACACACTGTTTGAACACTAAGGGCAGGTGACCAATCATCGGTAAGAATTGATAAACAGATGTGACCATTACTGTAGATATGAGGGTGTATAGGAATGTTGCTTCCAATAAAGGTTACTTCAGGAGAGTCAAAGGGATACTTTGAGCTGAACTTGAATTGTAATTGAAATTGTTCATTTTCGTACAAAGTACCCTTGGCACCCTCCATTCGAACAATCCATTGAGTTAAGTTTTGTCCAATACTATCTTCATCCACGTAAACACCTGGTGGTGGTTCTTTTATTAAATACATCAACTCCTTTTGTAGCCGTCTCTACAAGTAATGAAACAATGTATTGAAATTTAAATCCTATACAGATTAATGTCATTACTTTATACAACAAAGACCAACTTCTGACAATCATAATTTCCATCAAATTATTCCTTTATTGTAATTCAATTTGTAAAAATAATTTTAAAATGATAACATTGATTTGAAATTGAAAACAAAAGATATTATTATTAATGGTAATAAACATTACTATTGATAGTTTATTTTATTTTATTATTTTATTCATTAATAAAAACTCTTGTTTACAAACATTGACAAAGAAAATCTTGTCCATTTACAACAATTTACTTTAAAAATGCAACCGCTCATAATTTTGTCATTAAAAAAAACCGTTTTTAAAGAGATATAAGTCAATATGTTTTCAAGTTTTTCAATCATGCCATGTATTCTGTTATCAAGTCGTTTATTTTTGTTCCGTTACATATGCCAGTCATATTTAATTTCATTAAACACACAAAATCGAATTAGTATGAAGTTTATTACAAAGAATCATAGAATAATAATCTGATTAATCTAAGTGGAAAAAATAAATAATGAAAATATATTAATCGAATAAAGGAATAAAAATAAGTAGATAATCGAGATGCGTAACTGTGAAATGAACTCTAATCCCACCGTCGTCAAGAGGAAATTACAAACTTAAATTGGTAATAAGAAAAAAAATTTGTTTGTGGCTTTCGACTCGAAGAAAGAAATGTTGATTGTTTTCTAAGGAAAAATTTTCTCAGCAATAGTGTCCGCCGAGTTTCGCGTTTCTTTGGTTACATCGAAACTGTGAATTCAAAGCGTTAAAATTCATTAAATGTGTTATGACTTGACACTTACTTTCGACGGAGATATTGCAGCCATTGTTGTTAAATTGTCTTCCATTGAAAAACATAACCATCTTTCATAAAGAAATACATTGAACCGAGCTTTTTCTAACAAGATTCAAGTACGTCATTTTACCCAACACAAAAATGATTTAGATTTCAGGAAACAAAGTGCTCAGTAAAACTGTTGTTTTTTTGTTTTTGCACTTTTAAAAAGCAACCGTCTCGTACCTAAGTTTACCCTTAAGCTCCGCTTAACTGGTTTAACTTGAAACGATACGCTTCAACCACGACAGAAGAAACCTCATGAAAAAAGCAAATCAGAGTAAACGACGTTACAAAAATCACGATTGCGCATCGCGTAATCGCAAGCGAGTGAATGCAGACTCTGTCATTTTTCTGTCCAACTGTCATTCTTTTTTCTTATATTTATTTATTTCATTTATGTATATATATATATGTATATATATATATTGTTAACAAAAAATATCCATTTAAAATTTCTAACAGTTGTAATTAAAAATACAGTTTGTTTAACTTAACAAGTTTTAATTATATTATATTAAATGTAATTATTATTATTTATTAAAAATTGAAAAATGTAGAAAAAGACGAAAGGTATATTTTTTATCTTTTCCGTATTCCAAAATATTTAAATCTTTGAACAAAAATTCTGTAACAATGATTAATTTATAACTCTGATTTCACATTAAGGTGATGCCGTAAGCCTGCTGCCACGGAATTAGTGTTTTTGTAAATATTATTTTAAAAATGTTGATTTAATGCTTAAGGTGATGTATCACGTCTGCTGTCACGGAGTTAGTGTCTTTTGTAATAAAAATTTAAATAATTTATATTTTATGATCTGCGGACCAGAGCGCTATTCTATGGACACGGGAGTATAATTATATTCACAAAAATATAGGTATTGTTGAATATTCTAAACGTATTTTGGAAAGTGCTGCTTCCTTTC
>JABFPN010000220.1:0-59163 GCA_022817305.1 Leptoteleia sp. ZL-2020 | reverse complement strand
AATTTTATTATTTAATATTTTATTTTATTACCAACTATTCAGAAAAATTCAAATTTATTAATTTCCAATAAAGCTTTATAATACACGTATGGAACATTATAAAGTTAATATTTATAACGCAGTTATCACAATTATAATTTGGTACATAATTATGGTAGTCATAAATGGTTTAATACTTTTAATGTCCAATTTAATTTTATTACATCATAAAAATAAACATTATAAAGTCTATGAAAATCTTTTCTATCTTATATAAAATGCGGTATCTTTCAAGTATTTAGAGGTAATGGTGTCACAGAATTGGTCAAAGGAATACGGATTTCTGATGAAATATTATTGATTTAAAGAGCACAATGTTTTTATTCGTGAACACAGTTATTCGGATTACGATGAAATTTATAAGAGCAAAAAATCTTTTTATTCAAAGAGTTATCTGCCTTTCAATTCAAATTGTTAAAAATTATTATAAATAAATTTTAAAATGGACGAAAAACTACATAGTATCACGAGGTTTATTTTTATTATAAATGCATTGATATTTTGGAAAAATAAAATTTAACATATTTAATATTGTTAAATTGTAACAACAAGCTAAGATAATTATGCAAAATTTTTGTAGAAAAGAAAATTATGTAAAAATCACTCAAATAAAGTGCATCCTCGATATTGAACACCCTTGTAATTTCTTATAAAACGTTCACAACGTTTCCTGATAAAATCATCGTCTGTGATATCACGAAAGTTGCATAAAACTAATTTAAGTGTACTCATACTCTGTAGATAAATTTTGTTTTTCTAACACATATCACGTCTACAATAAATTTCACGTTAATAATAAATTTGGTTTAAAACATTAGTTAAGTCACTTCCCGTGAGAGTTACATCTCAAAATTTGTTCGAAACGATTAAGTCAATATTTTAAGTTAAAATGGAAACACTTCAAAGTAATTATTTGGAGAGAATATAATTGACAGATTTAATTACACGCTAACAACCTTTAACTACATTTCTAACATTTGATACGATTCCAATATCGACAACGACAAATTCAAACACAATTATTCACCGATGTAACATCGACAGAAACTTTTTATTCGAAATAAAAAACTTCTTTTTTTTTAATTACAAAATATTTCTAGGACTCCAGTATTCAATATTGTCGTCGCAACCAAAAAATATCTCCGCGACTTATATTTTTTAAAACGCCGTTTATATTTTATCTCTTGTTTACTTTAACCTACATTCTTTTCTTCGCTTTACGTATGTAGCTTTTCATGGAAAAAATTACTTCCTCTCGCGATTAAAATCACTCAAATAAAGTGCATTATTATATTTGAAATGGTCTTCGCAAATAAATGATTTTTCTTTTCTATGTACTATATTTATTTATATTTTTTTTGCTATCATACTGCAAGGATAAAATATAATCAACTACGATAAAGATGAATGAACTTCATCGCCGATTCTGAATGCTACTTGATAGATCTGACTCAATTCCAGTGGATTGGAACAAAACACGATCCTCTATAATTCTGTACACTTTTGATACACTTCCGAAGATTGTGCAGTTTTATTACCGTAGTTTTCCACGAGACCAACTAACGAAGACGAACCATAGAAGTCTCAGTGATGCGCTTAAAAAAGGGGTACCATTTTTGTAATCAAAAGTCAATCCACATCATGATTTGAAAGTTGCGATTTAAACAAAAATACATTTTTATCGTAGTTCTGGCATACAACAGGTAGCGCATTCGTCGATCGACCCGCGCACAAGAAGGGGAAATACGGCCACGATTATCCTATATATTGTATATGTATATATTTGTGTGCATTAAAGGACGCATGTTCGTGCTCTACTTATTGACGACAGTTAGATGCTCGGGTCAAAATAATGGAACTTTGATACAGCGCGACAAAAATATGTTCTTTTACAAAATATAAAACAAAAACAAAAAACAATGCTAAAAAAGTAATAAAGAAACTATAAACGATTAGCTATATCAAAAAAGATTTGGGAAAGAGAACAACATTTGAAGGGTAAGAAAATATGCATTTCACTCGCGCAAGAATCCCGTACTACAAGTGACATAATTTTTAACAATTTCTTTGCCCACAAGGTTTATTCTTTTACACTTTTGTTCAGCTGGATTGCGCGAAAGGAACAAAGAAGATTCAGTTATATTTAAAATTAATTATGCCAGCTTTCACTCAAAACGTTCGCCAAATTGAATGCAATATGACTGCCTGTTGTGATTCACTATTAATTTGGTTTGATCGTTGTCATTTATTTCCGATGGTCCTTTCGCAAAGTCTGCAAATTCCTTTGCTTCATTTCTAAAGAAGGGATGTTTACGAGACGATCGTGTGTCGTTTTATTGCCACGAACTGAGCTCATAATAATACACACTCAACTGAATGTAACACCCATTTATTCCAACTTTTATAACAACTTATTTAAATTTTATTATTTTCGTTAAAAAATCTCGTAAAGCGCAACATAATGTCGCGGCTTAAGGCAAGTAATATTACTTGTCAGTACAAGTTGTGAAATTTGTTTCAACGAAATTCCTGTTAGTATGCCATACTGTGAACACTGCACCTGATATTTTTCAAAAGGGATGTGATAAAATTTCAGTGAATAAAAATCTACAAATAAAACTTCTTTTATTTGCAGATTTAAACAACATTTAACCATTTCCAGAAAATGAAACAAACCATTTATTATTATCACAGATGTATTGTCTCTATTTTAATTAAAAAAAAAATTATTGCAAATTAAATCATAGATGTGCGTGTTATAGAAAAAGAAAAAGTTTTATGGTTGAGTTTAATTGGACATAATCTTCCTAAATTTGCTTATTATATTAATATCCAAATTAATATCATAAGTATCGTTTACATATATGTACGGATCCTTTGTAATTATAACTATGAAATATGATTATTTCTATTAGGAACCATAGTAACTATTAATATATTTTTCTTTCCGTGTGGAAACTACTTATCTTAAATGTCTAAGGTTATATCGACATTCGACATTCGTTTTTATTTTGACCTAATCGATTGCACGGTCAAGACTAAGAATTCACCGAACAATTTTAGTTCTAAAATAAATTATAAGACGACTTTTAGCTCTCTTTCGAAGGAGAAAAGTAGCATAAACACAGTATTAATACTTCGTAAAGTGTAGAAATGTATGTTAACTGATCTATAAAAATGAAGTTCGATTTATTATCATTAATCAAATAATATTTTAATTTCACGAGTTGTTAACAAATTATCTGTTTAAAGTGCTAACAATTATTCAGTCACATTTTACATAGCAAAAACAGAAAATTTTAAACCCTGTACCGTAAAAAATACTTCATACTTTTAAATTACATAATGTAAGTGTATTGTAGTTATAAATATTTTTTTATTTACTAGAATTAATGAAATAAATAATAAGGAAATTATTAGTACATATGATTTAGTTTTGGTTCATTTATTATACATCTCTCTGTATGCACATCTGCGGGATAAGCATACTTCTATAATATCATAAAGACGTTATATTGTTGTTGAATTACTTAATGTCAATTCATAATTCTTAATTTTGTTACGTTAGGTCCGAACGCAACTTTACATTAATATGATGGATCCGATATTATCTAGATTATATCTCGGTCATTCTGCTAAAAGCTTTTTTGGCTGAATTTCAGCGATTCACTGTACAGTAAAAAAATTTATTTTGATTTTCTATCACATGTGGCTTTAATTGAGAATGTTATTGCAATTATATTACAACATTTTCAAGAATATTTGATTAATACAAATGATGATCCATGCATGAATATATTTTTATAGCTTATTAGATGCATTTGATAAAATGACGCAGTTAAAAAGTTATATTTAACAAAAATTGTAACAACTTTATATGGAGTATGATGAACATATCCTATGCATTTTATGATTATGAAATTTCAAAATTACTATTACAATATAACGTGTATTGTGAAATAATCACATTATTTTATAGTTTAACGCTACTTTGTATAACATTATATTCAAAATTGATAACCATAAAATTAAAGTATCTGAGCACACTGTTCAAAATTTAATGAGAAAATTAATCAGTAATTCCAAATCTTAATCTAGAAGAATTTAATCTCGAATAATTTAAGAAATTTATATCAAGATTGTACTTTTATTTCACGCCCTAATAACTCACGTTACATTCTAAATTATTAATTTGAAGTAATTAATATTTACCTTGATCAATCAATTTTTAATTACGATTTTATACATTTAATATTCGAATTGAAATAGATATAAAGATGGTAATAAAAATGAAACATATGGCTATATCGTTCATAACATGAATATTATATAATGACATAATATTATTTTTAGCTTTTGAAAATATGGCCTAAATATTTTTGATCTATTTCGATTAAATTGGTATCATACTATTAATTAAATAAAAAATTAATCTATCTATTAACTAAAATTATATCTGAAAAAAGGAAATAGTAATTGGTATAATTACTACCAAGAATATATATTTATATATATTTTTTTCAGCGCTGTTAGAGTATTTTAAGGAAATATGTGAAAGTATAACATCATCTAAAAATCGAAACTTTGACAAGTAGTAATAATGTTAAATAGAGAAACAATCGATTGGAACCTATATTCTGGAATTGAGAAAAATTGTTTGTTTTATTTTCTGATTTGTGTGTATTTATTATAGGAAAGAAGAAAACTTTATTAAACAAACACAAGTCAAACTTGTTTTAATCATTCAATCAATATATGTATTTCCATTAAAGAGTATAATATATATCATGTAAAATTAGGTCAAAATAAATTGAACTCTACTTATTTTTATTACTATAACAAAAGTAAGAAAAAAATTAAAATTCCAACCTTAAGTCCGTAAATTTATTCGTGTCAGAACTGATACTTTTAAAACAATTTGATCATTTGTAATCTTATACTCCTTTAATGTCTGAAAAATCTGGGTAAGATAGTAATCTTTTAGATTTATCAAAATTAAAAAGTTAATAAATGTAATAATTTTCTGACATGATTATTTTAAACATTACAACATATTTCAATATACATATTCCTAAGTCTATTTTAATAAAATAGTGAAACATTTATTACAATGAAATTTTATTTGAAATAGTTGTCTATTTAGATATAACTTTGGTAATTAAATTGATCATTGAATAATGAATTGATTATTAAATTATTTGCAATGCAAATTTAACGAATTCAGTTAATTCAGATTGTTATATATCCTAATATGCATTAATGTATAACTCATTTAATACAATATATTATCCTATAAAATGTTAAATTTGATTCTCTTTAATTAGACATTAGGTTTTCGATCTTTCTTAAAAATATACAACCCTCATATTACGGGAAAACATCGATGTATCGATGTTTTTCTAAAAATATATGCTAACTTAAACAGGGGTGAAAGAAGAGGTAATTGAACCTTTCATTTTTTTCTTTTGAATTTTAATAATGAGAACTTTAATTAATATTTGTATAATAAAAGTATCAAATGAAAGCATAATAACAGATGGAAGTTTTACATGCATATAATATATATCATACATTTATAATAATATTAAACATAAAATATTTTTATTTGAACCATTAGTTTAAAGAACCGACTAACAATGATTTGTGTAGAAGAACTAACGCGAAGAAAATTTTGGGACATAAATTTTATAGAAGCATCTGTGTAAAAAGAGAGAGGGAAAGAAATTGCAGTGATTTTATTCTCTTTTTATAAACACACGAAGAAAACTGTATTGTTGAAGCAACGCCAACTGATGTGGTGTAACAGTGCTATAATGTAAATATTGTCCCAGCATTATGAAATATAAAATTTACAATAATTTTATAAATTTAACAGATACAACTTAACAAAGCAATTACTGTTTACAATTTTTTACAATTATACATTCACAAAGAGTGCAATATTCCATTATTTTATTTATATTTATATTTAAATGACTTTTGAGATAAATTCATGTGTACGTATTATACAAGGGACACACAGCAGACAATTGTCAACAATTAAGAGTGTACTATTTATTTTGAATATTGTAAGTGAAATAAATTTGCAGATAAAATAATAATGAACTCACTTCTGATAATTAAAATAAAGTGAACAAAATAGTAGTAAATTTTTAATACTTATTTGGTATGTCAATTAATATAGATAAACATTACAGTTGTTCTTCCATAGATAATTTATAAACCATGGTATTACATTAAGAGTAATAATTTAGCTTTAATTAGATACGCTTTTTCAGATTTACAAAGATATACGATTTCGAGAATTCCCCTAAATATTGTATCACACTATCAGTAAAGACCTTCAATTTCCAAATCACTAATTATAATTAATTTTATGACCAAATGCATTTCACTTAAGATTGTGATCTATTTTGTTTAATTAAACTTCAAAATTCATCAGAAAATCTCAAAATTGCTAAAGAATAAATGAATTTCTTTATTTACAATAAGCAATTATATTTTTACAAAAACATATAATATTTTTATAACTAACGAATTTTTATAATATGTGATTTTATTCATCACTTTTAAGCTTTAGTGTTTCATTTATAATACAGTGCATATAGATATTGTAAAATAATATTAGTTTAAAATATGATTATTTAACGTGTACTGCATTTCCTGGGCAACTGTTGATAAAATATATTTACGATAATACTCTGAGAAAATATCATACCAGAAATATCCCCGCTCAGGGTGCGATATACTTTGTATTCGGTTTAATCTATATTGGATTCGGCGCAATGATATATATGACCTACATAATAAAAATATACCATTGCTAAAGCTCATTTTGTAAATGATTCTGTATAAATAAGATAATATTTTAATTATTAATCAAATTGAATTTCATATATATTTAATTCATTTAGGTATTAAAAGATTGCGTAAACAAGGTTATCCATATAAAACAACTTTATAAAGATATGAGTATAATATGAACTTCAAGTTGCCCAAAAGGAGACTAATACGGTCCAATACTTGTCCAGTATTGGAGCTAGTACTGTCAATACTGGCACTTGTATAGATTAATTTGTCTACACCTATTCATTTGTCCAGTATTATGATAGTGTTGAAATGATCAGCTGAAATATGGCTCAGTTATTAGCCAGTAAAAATTTAATACTAGTTTACTACTAGTTGATTATTGGCACAATTCCATTTCACAACAGATTTTCTTGTCAAAGAGCATTGGCTCAGTGTTTCATTCAATACAAACTCCGAATTAAAATTATCAAATTTGTTTGTTTTTCTTTAAATGGTGAATAACTGTTAATTAATAATAATAAATAACTGTTAATTAGTACAATTAAAAATTAAATTTTGATTCTATAATGACAAATCACAGAATTAGTTGTCATTCGATTCGTCGACAGCATTCTATCGATTGCACTTGACAACACCGTCTGTCGTACGTTGACAACCAATACTGGCCTAAGTTTGAGGCGTTTGTTCACATCGGTAATTTCCATATGAGTAACTCATAAGATTCAACAATTCCGAAAATATTTTAAATTAAAATTTCTAAATTTATCAGTATATTGCCAAACCACATAATTCGTAAAATATGCTTTAAATGGTCTAATATCGTGAAGTATTTATACATCACGTTTACACAATATAAAATTTGACTTTGATTAACTTCTAAGAAAACGAAATGCATGTATAAAAGTCATTCCATGTACTGTGTATAAAATTATGTACTTCGTATTTGGTAGCGCATGTAAGATTGTACAGATCCTTTATAACGGAATGGTTCCTGGAAATTTATGACCAACTATTGATTTGTCGACCAAAGACATGTAATGATTCTACACGAACCTTACATTATTGTAACACCAAGTATCCGACGTAGTAATTGTCATATCAAGATGTAGACTTATAATTGCTTTAGCAACTGATATTATCTACAAATCAAAACCGAAGAACTTTCGCATTAACATTTTCAAACCTTTTATTATAAATTGGTTTATGTATAATTTATTCTTTAAAAAAAAATAATTAAATATTCTAGTTTATTTGCAAAAGCATTAAAATAATCATTACAACCAAAAACTTTGAACTTAAAAGATAAAAAATAATGAAGCAAACACATACATAGAAATATTTGATTGAACCTTACTCTTATCTCAGTGCATATGATTAAACTTTAAATGAATTAAATTGATACAAAAAGGAATCTTAATTTACCCTACTGTATGTAAAAATAAAATGGTAGGACAATGCCGCTTACAAATAATGTTATGCAACGGTAGTTTATTATTCTTACGTAAGAAAATTATTTACATTACTTTAATTTGTCATTTAAAGGAAATGCATTTAGAAGGAAATGTTTCTATTTAAATAATTAATTCGAATGAACGTAGCAAAATTATATTAAATTAGTTCAAAATCTATCACGGTAACAAAATATTAGAACAAATGTGATTGTAATTTTTTAGTGTGCTTTTTATAGCTATTATGTGAGAAAATGTTTCATGGAAAAAATAAAGTATTAAGAATTAATAATAAAAAGAAGCACAAACTTTTTTAATTTACTCAATTATTTTTATCGGTGTTCCGTTTATAGTCGTGAAGTAAACTTTGTTTGCAACGTTTTAGCTCAAATATTCACAAAGTTAATGTTCAAGCAACAACAAAAACACCTTTTTAAAATAAAAAAAAAAACATATATTTAGTAAATTTTAAAGATGGAAATTCATTAAAAATTATTTTTAAAACGAATTTGTATAATTAAATAAGAAGTTTGATTTGAAATGTCACGATCTGAGTATAAAAAATCACTGTGATTGCCTATTTGAAATAAATATGTCATTATCATTAAGTTTTAACTGAACGATTCGCGGATCATAAAAGTTACGATTTAGAATCGTAAAAATAAATATTTATATCATTACTCGAGCAATCCTTTTTCTGTATACAATTGTTAAATAAGTATTATTGAACTTTTATGTATAAAATTCCAATTCGATGTTATTTTAAATAAATGAAAGTTTAAATTAATACTTTACGCATATTATTACACATAATTCATGTCTTAAATTCATTTCTAATACATAAATCGAATGCATATATGGATGAAATTAACTTCATTTTATTGGATATATTTTGTAATTTTATGTATTGAAACATTTGTCGAAAACATTCGTTAATGTATTAATATTTTCACTATAATTATTTGAATTGAATTCTTATAATTATTTCACTTGATATCGGATGATCGAATAGTGATAAATAAATAATTTTCAATTTGGAAAATTACCTACTTATTGGCAAGATGAAGTTCATAAATATATAAACGCTAATTTAATTTGCAATATTACAGAATCTCGATATAATGATACTCTGGAGACTAATATAAAATTATGGTTATGCCGAGAATTGTTGTTAGATTAATCATTTTGAGTAGACCTAAATTATTCCGTGACGTTTGTGAAAACGTTTCAGTATATATAATATAAATGTCATTTATTTAAGAGATTTTAGGGAAACATAGTTACTGTATTTAATTTATACTTCTGTAACTTTTTTGAAATAATTTATTTATTTTTCATTTTCTAAAGAAGAACTCGCTTCTAAATCAATAAGAAAGTAAAAAATAAAATATTAAATTTTTAATGCAATTATATTCGTGATTAATATTTAAATAGTAAAGGCACATTAAGAGATTGCAACTGTCTTTTTCTGATTAGACATGAATATGAATTCAGTGAAAATAAATTCAGTTCCATGCTACTGACTTATTTCGAAGTATTTCTTGGACTGAAAAGTAAAATTAAATAAGTGTATGAAGTACTTTCAATATCCACCATTATTCAATATTACACCATTATATGTGATCAACACTCAGAAAAAAAATTACAACAGTTATAATGCATTGTGTGTGATTAGCATAAAATTATTTGGTTTATCATTATTAATTGATGATGCTTACACGAGCATGTTTATATCAGAGTTGTAAATAAATTATAACTTTTTTTGCCCAGAGCCAGACTCTTTCTAGACTATTTCCAGGCTCTTGCCACACTCTAATCCAATTTCTGCTAGATTACTTTTTCCGCATGAAATATTATTTTTATCAATTAATTAATTGATGTTCGACTTATTTACATCAATATTGAACGTACTATTACCGATAAGACGATGGTAAACATTTGAAGTTCGTTTACTGATAATAATTGTTTTACTACAGTTTAATAGTAAGTTGTTTCAGAATTAAGTATACTTCTTAATGTATATTTGTTTAACAAAGTTTAGTGAGATAATGATGACCAAACTATATCAATTATAAATTAAAGTTCCGTATAAAATATATCTATCGCGTTAATGATTATCAATTTTTATTTTTCATTTGTAATAATTAATTCATGTAAAGCTAGTATGAAACCAATCACCAAGAGATAAAAAATATTAAAAACTAGATATTGGTAAAGTATTAGCAATAAAACATTCTGATAATGTTTTATTGCTTACAATGTAAAAATAACTTATTGTAATCACTTTTTTACATACACTATTCACGAGGAACGTGCGATAGTAAAATAAATGAAAAGTATTATAACATTTTAAATAAAACGTACACTGCACCAGTGTTAATTGTTTTACAAAAAAAAGTTAACATTTTACATTAGTATGTTTAATGTATGTGTATAACTATTCTCTATTAGTAAAGCTTTTCGCGTCTCTATATTGTAAAAATTATAAATTGAAATTAAAGTTAATAGATGAAAAAAATTGCAGATGTCGAGTGGAATCAGTGCGTCTACAATGGGGATTGGTGTTAGTCACAGCACCAGCGGTGGCGAAGGTGTTACAGGGGGATGTCGGCTTCGGGCGCAAAGTCAGAGTCAAGCCTCCGGTTCCACCACGCAACTCAGCAATCCGCAGCAATCGACTCAACAGCGACAACAGCAACAGCGTCAAGGCCCTGGCCACATGGGCCGTTCCAAAAAGGACAACTGTTGCTTACGTTGGTGGTGCTGCTGCAGTTGCTCGTGGTATTATCGTTCCTACATGTTCTCGTTTTGCTCGTGTTTCTGTTTGTACTCTTCTTTCTTACGTGTGTTCTCTTGCCATTCTTTGTTCAATTTTTATTGCCGTCCATTTTTAGCCGTTTATTATTATTTCACTCACACGTTATGTTACGCAAATAAACGCATTTCAGACAAAGAGCCTTTGCAATTAATTTACCTCTAATTGTTTCCTCCAAACTTCCTCTTCCGTACATTTGAAAAACGCCGTATACACAGTGATTCTTTTAACCTGGAATATATCTCGAAAATATTAATCGAATTCGTCCCCTCGTAGATATTAAATTTTTGATTCGACAAATTTTGTTGTACGATCCGTATTTCTTGAGAGATATATAATACAGGTTAAAAGAATTATTCTGTATTTTAGTAGCGCATTTTACAAATTATCACATGGTTCAAAACTGCGTGAAAAAAAGTAAGGCTCGAATTTTAAAATAGAGGAAACTTTCGAAATAAATTGAAACTCGGCCGAGTCACGCGCCTTTTATTTTTGTTCAGCAAGTGCGTCCACTTCTATTATTAAAAGTCAAACTTTCGGATAATGCGCAATTGACTCGATATCTTTACACTTTGCGGCTTCGTTTATTATTTTTCACCTATCAGGCTTTCTCGTTATTTATTCATATCTGCGACGCAAGCAGTTTTATTCTGCGTTTACTTATTTAATCCGAAAATTTATGCCGTTTCGCGTGAAAAAAAATCTCGTTGATTATATATATTATTTCGTTAAAAATGCCCCGCCGTGAAACAAGTTTAATTCAGGAAACTATTAATATGATAATGAGTTCGGATTGTACCCCTGTTTATAGGCAACGCCGCTTGTAACACTGTACATCGGGCTTTTCTTCGCATTAAGTGATCGTTGATTTATGTTACTAAATAACTCGTTTCTGTTCTAATTATTCCATGAAAATGCAAAATTTATCAATATTCTATAATTAAGTATAAAAATATATCTGATTCAACTGCGGACGCGCGTTATGGATGCAAAATGTTTAACTTATTTCATATTTTACCTATCAACGAAACTTCGTTACACTTTTCCTTACAGGCAACTTTTAATTTCTTACTTGTTTTCCTCTGTCTTCTTTGTTGCTCGTGGCTATTTTTGCGAACGTCAATGCTGTCTTTTAGAATTGATGCGATACGCGGGAATCGAGGATTTTTTCAACACATGCAATCAAACTGGCTTTTTCTCATTTATTTTCTTAAAGTTAAATAGGTTATTCCTGCACTAGGTGTAGAATTGTGAAAAATACTATACTAGAAAAAACACTGGATATAGTTGTCACATTTTAAGAAATATTACTTGAATCTTGTAAAATACATATAGTTGTTAATACATTTTAATTTTAAGCACATTTTATTAAATTTGCATGATATTCTTTTGTATTAGACATTGAATGAGACGTGTTATACACACTACTTCCAGTCGAAAACAATTTAATTTATTCTTTGCGAAATCGTGAGAGGAAAAGAATTTTCTTTATAAAAATATCGTTTACAAAATGGGTACATTTACCTAAACCTTTTAGCTCAACATAGTTTGCACATTTTTGTTTCGCTCATCTAATAAAATCACATGAATAAAAAATTAATTTTGCACCCACGTTACACACTATACAATTTTGAGCTTTAACACTCGACAAATGAAATTATACTATAATATGCTTTTTTCCCAACTGTAATACTTGTAGAACACTTCCACGTGAAATAGAATGAATCTTGGGGTGAATCTTTGATGTGTTTCTTTTACTCGAAAATTGATGTTTGTAAAGTAGTTCCTTCTCTTGCTTTAGCAAGTTAACGTTTCTTCCTCTTAAAATCCTGCGTCCGTCACGAACGCCCATACACGGCGTGTGCATGCTAGTTGATATCAAACAAACATGTGTTTATACGTGTTCCATTTTTGTTTCACGCTGCAAACAGGAATAAATGGTAAGCTAGCCTTAACGATCTAATGTTTACGATTTCTTCAACTGTGTCACACCACTGTTTGTATGTCGCGCCGCTTAATCTGATAACCCCATTATCGTCAACGTGCCAATCATTTTTGCTTTTAATCGAAGTAATTCTATTTATTTACGTCAGACAGTGATCGACATTTTAGACATTACTTTTTATTTATTAAAATGCAGTTCAATCTTTCGGATTTCCATGCTCTACGTGTTTCATTTGCTGTTGTACTTGTGTTATCATTATCATCCAGTTAGATTTATTCAGAAACTTATTCTAATACATAAGTAATGACCTGTTAAATTATTTTCGATTAAAAGTTTATCTTTTAAGACTAATTAAGAAAAACAGAAGCGTATAAATAACTTGGCTAATGTTGGTTTATTATTAAAAATAAATTGATATAGACTATGAACTTTTCAATGATAAGTATAAATTTCCACTTTTTTAAACGTAAATATACAATAATCAAAATCTAATGAAATATATTTTAATTACTGAATCTAGAATATTCCGTTAAAGATCGATAAAAAAAGTAGTAGATTGATTCATGTTATTTTATTTTTATCGAAAGTATACAATTAAATCTTGGCAGTTGCAAAGTTATGGTAATAATTCGTTTAAAAACTTCAATTGTATGCTTTCCATGTAAGATTTATGAATTCCATGTAAGATTTATTGAATAATAAATTTATATAATAAGCATGGAATATATTTTAAATTATTAAAGTAATTAAAAATTGCAAATTTCATTATTTTATATAATTATATAATTAATTTATTTATTTATTCGCACGATACGTCTTTCATAAACAAAACGCTTGTACACAAAGTAGATAATATTTTCTTTCTTTTTATAAATAGTTTATAAATTATTGATAATTATACTATACTAAACTATAGTTTATAAACTTATAACTTACTTGATGTAAACAAAAACTTCCTTAGAGTTCTTGACTTATTTCCACACATTAAACGTTTCACTTAAAAAGAAATTCACTTGAATGAAGTGAACTTAGCTTAATTGAAGCATTCTTGATCTGTACACGCTGACTTTTTATTGACAGGCATTAACATCTATACGACTCTTGAAGAAGACGAATGTTACGACGGATAATTCTTCTGAAAATGTTACAACATTTTTGTTAATTTATAAAACCAAAATTATAGCAATGATTTTATTGCACAAGAAATTGAATTGATGCCATAATTTCATCTCTCAGTATTAACTAAAATCTATTGAATGTTGTTCATAATTATTTTCTTTATAAAATAAATATAGTAACAAGCTTCGTGAAATATCTTTACACGGAGAGAAAAGATTAATAAAAATTACTGACATTGTTGGTAAACTGGTCATATACTTGCAAGAACTGAAAAATTACTATCCCAAGTTAGTAAAAAGTGTCAGCTTTCTAAGAATCATTTCCAACAAATTGATATGTTTTACTAACTTAAGATAGTAATTTTTCAAGTTTTGCCAATATATAACCAGTTTACTAAGAATGTCAGTAAATTTTATTAATCTTTTCTCTCCGTGTAATATTCAAAATGATATCGATAATTTATTCACTATTTAGTACTAGTATTCAATGTTAAATATTAGTACATTGATTCATTGGTAACAATAATTTCACTGAAACGAAAAAAGTGGTTCAAAAAATTTAGAATAACAAAATATATATTTATGTTTAAAGACTGCCATTTTATTCGTAATTAATAAAACATCACAGTTCTTATATTCAGATAAGCTAAATTAGAAAATGAATACTCATATCTAATTTTTTATATATAATATTTAAAACTAAATACCTATTTCAACACTAAAAATATAGCGTAATATAATAATAACATATGTATAATAATTTAAATAATCAATACACCAATAATAATTGTCAAAACAATGAATAAGTTAATTAAATATGCTTGTCCCTGATTTTATCACTTAAATTTGAAAAAGTTGAACAATATTAAAAGTTAATTATACGGTAATGTCCACAAAAAAGAAGATCATTTTTAATTACAGTATTTTACCTGCTTCTTGTTGGTATAAATGTTTAACGTTTAACGCATTATGACGTCAAGAAAAGCAATTAGTAAGAATATCAATACCTATTATATCCCGATTTTATTTTTATTCGTAATTATGAATCATTTGAAATCAAAACTAGTATCAGTTCATTTGTCTCAAGCTACTTGATAACATCTAATTCGATATAAAAGAGCGTACAGTTAATTTTGTGCCATTAATAACAAGGAAACCAGTGTGAAAAGACATAGGAATTTTTACGTGCCTAAAGTTCCATTAAAGTGGCACCATGATTTTGAAAGTTTTGAAAAAAATGCTTCTTTCTTCCGAAATCAGTTTGGCGGCAGTGGGTGCCGGAAACTCGTCCAGAACCGATGGCGATCCTACGGATACTGATGCGGGTACAGAAAACGGGGTGAAAGGCCTCGACGGGGACACCGAGAAGTGCAATTTGGAAGAAATCAGGACCTGGGGTTCGTCTTTCGATCGGCTCATGAAAAACGCTGCCGGCAGAGAACTATTTCGTGAGTTCCTTAAAGGCGAATACAGTGAAGAAAACATCGCATTTTGGTTAGCCTGTGAACAGCTCAAACGCGAAACCAATCCCCAGAAAATTGAAACCAAAGCCCGCGATATTTACGAAGATTACATATCGATACTCTCGCCGAAAGAAGTAAGTTTTTAAATCGATCTCGATTAGTGTTATTTCACTGTTAAAAAGATGTCATTAAGCTGTGCAAACCAATACGGTCAGATGTAAATTTTGATTAACTTCTTTAGTGGGAACATTTTATATCTTATGTAACTGATTAAAATCAACGCCATGCAATTCAGATTTTCGTATTGCAATATCACATCTTTTACAGTGCAGATGAATTTATATATCAGTTGCAGTTGACTCAATAAAATGACTTTTCATTTGACGTAAGACAAGGATATGTTATATTCAAATCTCCGATACAGTTACGTTACTTTAATTTATCATAAACAAGTATTTATTGCATTAATAAGAACATGATGCTTTATCGAAAATAAGCGTTATTTGTTTGACAATGATATATGAATATTTGACATATGAAAATTGAGGATATAAGATTATTGTTCACTGTATATAAAAATAAATATGTTTAATTTCCTATAATTTAATTATACCGTAGTCAATTTAATTACTGATTCATTTTTGTACGAAATTTTCTCAATATAGATTCCTTTTGCAATATTTGTTTCTTTACCGAATATCGGTATTATTATTTCCTTTTCGTTGCATTATAATAAATTTAATTTATCTCAAAAGACTATCTAGATTTTACGTGATTTAATTGTGCAGTCAGAAATGAATTCAGCTATCATCTTTCTAACATTTATTTCTCTGCAATTTCAAATTAGTTCATTCGGTTCACACAACATTCATGCATTGCAAGTTATCTGCAAGATCTCTTACGTAAAAGGGAAAGAGGAAACTGATAAGAAAATAATGTTGGGGGTGTAACGCAGATTCATTCTACAACTATATATAATCTTCAAACACACGTAGTTGATCTATGATATCCTATACAAATGTATTGTAAGATACCATTTAAATGCTTTGGGTAAAATTAAATCCTACATGTTTTAGCATTATCCTGATCACATTGTTAAAATATCAAATATGTATAAAATAAATCTACATTATTTCCGATCTAGTTACAAAACTAATTAGGTATTTTTAAATCATTTATTTTTGGACTGAAGAAATTCTAATGACGAATGAAATCTTTTAATAATACAGATTAATACTTGACAATTTAAGAACTGAATTTGCTAAATTAAAATTATTTCTTAACTCTTACGTAATTTCATATCACTTTACTTAAAAGAGACTCTTGGACAAACAACTTCTAATTTAATTTTCGAAAATATAGAAAGTAAATTATCTCTATAAATCGTATTATTAGTAGTTACGGAAATGATTATCAATCGTAATGCCAAAATCGATCCTTATAAGGTTATATTTTTATACTTTATAAGTCATATACATAAATATAATTTATGATATATACAGTATGTTTTATACATCCAATAATATCTGTATTGCACATATACGAAACACTAAATTTATCTAATTTTATGACTACTTCAATTAAATATAGTTTAGTGTTTATATAAAAGTGTATATCAATTTACGATACAGTTTTTTTACATAATTTTATAACGCAGTCTTAGTCAAATATATAAAGTTACCTATTGTTAAAATTGAATAATATCGAATATTCCAAAATCTTCCCCTAAATATTTAAAAAATTGTTTTCCTTAAAGCTATATTAATCTGCAATTAGCAGACAATTAAACAAACAAATGTGATAAAAAAGAAGAGATTTAAATAGTATACTAAATTCTACTTTGTTTCAACAGGTTAGTTTGGATTCACGGGTACGTGAGATTGTCAATAAAAACATGATGGCGCCGACGCCTCACACGTTCGACGAAGCGCAACTACAAATTTACACGTTGATGCACCGCGACTCGTATCCTCGTTTCGTGAACAGTGACATTTACCGGAGGCTAGCAAGACTCAGCAGCGAACCGCCGAGTCCGGCGAATGCCGAGCCGGAACACAGCGCCGGTTCCAGATCCAAATCGAAATACAAGAAATCGACGACGTAATCGTCCATGCTACGCCAAATCGAATTCATAATCGATTATTGTCTGCCCGAATACCACGTGTTCCGACATCTCGCTCGAGATTACGGTATTCTATAAGAAAATAAATAAACGAGGAAAAGCACAATTGCGCGAATCCAATGGTCTTCCACGCGTACTCACGGGGAAACCTGCCGCGATTAATCACGAAAAATTTACATGTAACAGAACACACGAGAAACAGAAAGAGAGAGAGAAAGAGAGAGAGAAAGCGAGGGAGGGAGCTAACGAGAGAGAAACAGAAAGACATAATTAAAATTAAGGAAAACCTGTAAACTAGGTTCATAGAGATATTTATCCGAAGTCGTGATTAGTGTACCAAACCAGAATCAACGCGACTGCAGGTGGGAACGCAAGTTCAGGACCAAACATTTCGCGCAAGGAGCCAAAACACAATAATAACGATAAGATATAGGTTGTACATATTTGACACTATTATTATTGCGAATCTTGTTTTGTTAACGACGTTCGTTACTCTCGTTGCAAGATGACAATCAGGTATGGTCAGCGCTGAAAAATAGCTGTAGCTTATACGATTTCCAAGTCACTCACGCGGGTGCTCAATATTGTCCCGTTGAAAATGACGCCGATCCACCATTAAACCAAACGGAAGCTGGTTTTTGTGGACTACGAATGCCTCGTGGCTGGTTCAATTCGGTTAGCGATGTAGTCTGGCACATGGCAGCTAGTGACAATAAAATACTGAGCAATTGATGCCATGTGGTGAACTGTATGGCGCCAAAACAAGTAGTAACCTATGGCCTCGATCGCGTATCAAAGTCAAGAATTCCATTCCACATACTTATTGGTTCAGTATTATCACCGAGGTCCGTTGCTTTATCTAGTCAAGACCTTTTAGTTATAGAAAACCAACGATATCACACGATTTGGATCCTGTCGAGGTCAATTATCACGAGTGGACAATTGTAATTTCCAAGATAGTTTTCTTTGAGTAACAATTGGTTTCACAAATTCGGCAGAAACCAGTCACTGAATGCTTCCAAAAAAAAAAAAAAAAAAAAAAAAAAAAAAAACGGTGCAAAAGCTACTAGCTAGTAACTTTGGCGCTGACCACAGCTGAGGTAGAAACAATTGCTGCGTGTAAGAGAACGAGGACCCGCTCGGTCCGGTTCTCGGTGAGCCTGCCAAATGCGCGACCGAGACTCGGACCGATCGCAGCCCTGCAAATAATCACCGGAATAACATTAACAAAATGGCACTTTAGTACGTGCACGTCACGTGAGCTGACCATGGCATTCCGGAACAGAAGAGAACCGCATCAAAGCTAAAGTCGCGAAAGCAACAAAATTAAAAAGAAATCTTACACGAAGATTCAACAAACAGAACAGCCATGGCACTTCGTAGCGTATTTATACGGGTATTCGTTGTCTGGTGTGTTAATGTCGATTGCGAGGGCTCACTAATCACAAAGGACCGTAAGCAAGTCCGGCCCAAAACCGTAACTGACCGCGTCCCTTTAGGCGAATTTTTACGTGAATCGCGATTCAGAAGGCAAACGCGACGAGACGAACCGAAACGTAAGGAGCAATCGAAGAAGCGTAAATATGTAACAAAGGAATTAATTGAAGGAAATATAAAGATGGCCGCAGGAAATGAAGCAGAGACCACACATTTAGCTGCTAGTCTCACTAGTCGCACTTTTCTACCGCTCTTAACTTCGCATTCTTCGTCATCGTCATTTTCGTATAACTGTTGAGCTTACATACTTATCGACGTCGAGCGGATGAACGAAGAACGACCGGGAGAATACTTGCCATCCCATGTTCTTAGGATCGACCGAGCTACTGCCATGAGACACCAATACTGTGATTGGAGAACGATTAATTCGATACGGGACTGAAGAGTCAGCCCCGAAGAATACACCGTCGCACATGCACAAAAGTATGAACGCACTCCTGACAACGCCGACGTATATGATGCGGATTGAAATCGTATGTGTATTGTGTGGGCGAAATTTAAATATATATACATGTGTATGTAAGTCTAATGTGTACGGGGTACTTAACACGGTTCGAGGAATGGCCTAAAAAGAATATGATTTCCCTTTCGCCAATATTTCTCGACGGCACGCACGCTTGTGCTTACTGGGAATTGAACCTGACCATTTTTGTTTCACACATTGCGTTAAACCATTTGTTTCTGAACGTTGAGATGCATTTCGATGTCATAGAGGAGCGTGTGGGTTTAGAGCTAGAAAGTATGGTGGAGCGGATTTTGAAATGGGTGCAATGGGGGTTCGGAACACTGCTTTCTACTAAAGTGATAGCTAGGAGCAATAAGGTTATGTTAAATAATGGTATCCGATTTATTTAAGCCGGTACAAGATGAGTTCGGTCCGAGGAATTGCGACGTTAGTTACGTTGAGTTAAAGGTGTGTAATTGGAAGGATACGTTATTCGGATTACCTGAAATGTGTTCATAAGTGGCGTAAATGTTATTGAGTTGCAAGGGGAATTATTTATTTATCATATAGTTGTGAATATGGAGTCATTGTATATTGCAATTGTCTTACGATAATATTCAATTACATCGTGGAAATAAAGATACGAAAATGTTGTAATTAATATATACGATAATGGGGCAGGTGTTTTAATTATTGACACGAAATTGAAGAGCACAAAACATATTATGACGTTAAGATGAATGTCTGGTACTTTTTGACGATGTTTTGCGTAAAATACGTTTGTTTTACACTTTTGTATAATTGATTGTAATTTTATCGTTTACGTTCTATTGGAATCTCAGTATTGTAATTTACACTTTTTAAGTGTATCAAGTCTGATGAAATAAGATAATCAGGATATGGGGGTAACTATTTATTAAGATCAGTGGGGGTAGCTGCAGCCATTTTGATAAATGTTGTTTAATGTAATTAATAAAGATACAAGAAATTACGATCATGGAATTTTATTTGTTAACGCTGATGACTTTCCTTACGGAATTTTCAAAACAAATTCAAATTTCTTTCACCGTTAACATCTACATAAGGAATTATATCAAATTAAAACATAATCAAATTATTAAACGTATTTAATTTGATAATGCTCGATATTAAATTTATACCGCAAAATATTTATATATAAAATCTTAAATTTATTTTCAATGTAATATCTAATTATCAATAATAAAATAAAGATTAACAGGTATTTTGTATTGCATGAAAGACTTGAAAAGGAGCACAAATTATAATGTATTTATGTCGTTTCTTTCAGTTTAAAGTACAAATTGTATTACAATAAGCAGTAACTTTAATTTATCCGGAAATATGCGACAAATAAGAAAATATTATAAGAAATAAAAAAAAAGCGATATAGGCCTGAAAAATAGGAAATGTGGTCAATTTCACCACAGTCACTGTGATTTTAAATTATTAAGGTAATTCAGAATATAAATAATCATTTATTTCAAATACAACTCAAGCAATTACATTTTATATGCATATTTTTTCAAAGCTATTGTTATGCTATGATAAAAATCTGTTCGAATTCAATATATCTAAGTTACAAATTTTATTCTATGTGTACAAGGAATATTTATAGTGCAATTGATAGTGTACAATTTTAGAATATAAATACATATATAGAAATAATTTATATACAAAAAGAAGTTATATACATGTTAAGTGTAAAAGTCTAGATATCAATTCAGCATTCTGAATTTCGAAACCGAATTAACACTAATAGCTATTAATTTAAATTAATGAAAGTAAAACGAGAAAGGTATTCATAAACATATATGTTTATAAAGAATCGTATTTTATGTACTAAATATATAGCATGCGTGTGACAATACAAAAATACTTTGGTTTGATGTGACTGACGATTCCTATTGGCTAGGCTACCCCCCGCTCCATTAGTTATATAAAACAAAAATAATAATAATACATTACTAAATATAATATGGACACTCGTAAAATGCAAATGAAATTGATCTCATTGAATAAAAAATATAAAAAATTAGACTTTATACAGTTCAATAAACATCATTATTCTACGTTCTTACATGTTATAAGCAATACGGTTCAAAAGTTTCAGGTGTATTAAAGCACCTTACTTTTATTTCAACCATAACGTAAATGTTTCATACAATATATACATAAATAAAATAAAATTCACGTTACATAAAGGTATTCTTTATTAAAACTGTGTATTAATATGTATATGCTGAAAGTCAGCTTCAACTTTTGTATAATTATTACTTCATCTTAAAACTTCAGTTGTGAAAATTAACTATTGATTCTCGAAGTGTTTTATGATTTTTAAAACAAAAACTATTCCAACTTTTTCTATCTCGCAGAACAAAAGTTGGATCATTAAACTCAACTGGTCACATACACGGCGTATATTTATAACCCTTATTTTCTACAAGTAAAAATTCTACGAATAAAACTCACACAAACGAACATGCGATCGTAACAAACAAAAACAATGTAAAGAATACTCAAATACCTTTTAAGTGAGTACATTACAAAAAAAAACTCGTGTAAAAGTTAGAATTGAAACAGTTGTGCCGAGCCCTCATAAGATCATTTCGAGAAAATTCAAACCGTAACTGTGCCATTCACGCAACGGGTCACGCTGGGTAGTTATTGTCTTATAGTTATATATAAGAGTAATAGACCGTCATAATAAAGTGACCCCACGAAGCAAAAGCAAACGAAAAGTATAAAAACAAACAAACAAACTACCAAAAAGAAAAAGAACCTAAACAAAGTGACCGAAATGAAGACAAATTCAAAAATTTGCGAACAAGTTTTCGACACTCCGCGCGTACGTTTCATTAGACGTGTGTAATCTGTAGGTGGGCGCATACTTTTCACACACATATACATATATGTACAGATACCGTTCCGCATGGGAGATGCAGAATACAAATTGAACGAGTGGATAAGAAATGCGTTCTATAGTAGCGAAAAGCAGGGAGTAAAGAGGGGAGGAGGGGTAAAAACTCAGCTAGTAAGAATATGGGTTGGATACGAGGAAGGAAGCGTCGTGGTAACGCGTAGAAAGAATCAGCAATCATTTATCCGAGCTGACGCGAGCAGAAGATGGGCCAAACGTTGGGCCACCGCCGGCCTCCTGGGCTCAGGCATTTTTCCATTGCCAGCTACCGCGATTCGCACTCTCTGTACGATTGTTCCCGGCAGTTATACAAATCTCCATAAATATATAAACAGAAAAAAAGAAGTAAATAAACAAACAAATTGAAATTACAATGCAAAAGGCTTAGTGCGAGGATCGAAAAGTTTCGCGAGAACCTCGACAGTCGGTGGGATACATAAAATAGTTTACGTCTTCATTAATAAACGCACAATTTTTCTCAACCTTCGATCCCGTGCTTCTTTCTTCTCCCTTCCGTAATCCCTCTCTGTGATGCTCCCTTCACACGATGCACATTACGATATCGTAAAGGGAGGGGGGTTGTACGATCGATCGAAACCACGATTAATTCGACAGATTAATCGGTCACGGTAATTTGTGGATATCGACTTTATCGATTAGTTGACGTTTAGAGATTAAAGCCGATTCAAGAACGCAATGCATTCAATTGATCAACTGTCGGTTTATTGGTTAATTGTATGATCAACGATATTGATTGGTCGACAAAGTCGATTAATCGTACACTATTAGCGAATAAGGTAATTTAGAGCATTGTTGAACATAATTGCTAAAACAAATAAAAAAAATACAAATGAATTAATATACATAAATAAATGAAATGCGACGGTTAGGCATAGCGGAAGGCGAGGCACTGTGTGTCACATCAAATTTCTACATGAATGGTGATATAAAGAGACCTTCTCGAGATAAAAAAAAACATGTTCTTTATAACGATGTTTATGTTTATTTGATTATGTCGAATAAATTTCATTATAAATGTCACAGGGGTTCCCGGAAAATACAAATTTTATTCATTTTCACGATCTCTGCATTGTGGAAAATTGGTGAAGCAAAACGAGAAATAATCGACGATTTTTTTTTATATATCCCGACGTGGCTGAATTTGTTTTATGGAGTATGTTTCGCTGTCGGATTTGACGCTATAAAATTATATTCAAACTACTGCACCATTTTCTGACAATGCCCGTAACATTGTTACTTAATTTGCATGATAGATTTGGTACCTATTTTGTTATTGTTATTCATTGATCACTGGAATTTCATTTAGTGGATTGAAATGTATGGTTTACGACGCAGAGCTAAACTCAACAGTATTAAAATCGCATGACTTTTCAATTTTGTATATACAGTTTTTATATGCAAGCGATATTTATTTTATTTATTGTAAATTTCTGTTAGATTTCGCAGCAGACTTTTCTTTCATATTGAACTTGTTTAAATATGAGAAAAGCTTGATTTAAAATACATGATATTAAAGTCGAATTCCTTTTCGAGTTTAATTGTATAATACAATGCTGTTGTACGTATTGTATAACGCGTGCTGTCACAAAAGTCAAAATATATATTTATATTGACAATTTATTCATCTTTTCAGATAAAAAAGAATAAGAAAACGTCAGTTGCATTTAAAGTTGTTATAATTGTAAATTTATATGATTGTTAGTATGTATAATTGTGCAATAAAGAAATGAAAATTTTTATTTCGAAATAGATTAACGATGAGTCTAAGAAAAGAAAATTATATAAATATATATCAATATGGTTATAAATTATACTCATCCGATAAAAATAGTATGCTAAGATGACGTGGACCATTATATGTGTAGAAGAGAAAAAAAAGGGACATTTGGATACACTTTTTATATTACTTCTCCACATTTTACAAAAAGTTGTTATTTAATTTCATTGGTCTATGAATTCTCTCATTGTGTTTGTCAATGTAAAATGAATAAAACAAACAATAAATGAATATAAATAATACCATTTACATTAAAATCATTTTCTTTTACGATACCCTAAGTTTTTGGTTCATTCTTTGTTGTAGCGAGCGCTTCTTTCTGTCGTGCAAAATGCGAATTTTATATGATCGTAGTAGAAATGCAATGTATGGTACAATAAATGATAACGTTATTTTTTAGCCAAAACTTCTTTGCATTATCTTTTACATTATTATACAAATCTCAATCTTTCGTCTTGCATTAGGCATTAATGCCCACGAATATTATATGCGAAACATTTAATAAAGACAAAATGCAATTTATGAGGGTAAGTAACGCACTTGCGCATATTTATCTTTCAGAATTCAGGCTACAATTAAAATGTATACGATGAATCCGGATAGCGAGTCATATTTCTTATTTGAAGACATCATTTGCACCTTGTATCGAAACCGATCGATGCACGTTAGTAGGAAGGAACAGACGTCGCTCGCATTTACTGCATGCGCGCACGATTCGATTGCCCCTAAAGGCAACTTCCCTTATGGCCTTTTAGGGTTACACTCCATCGTTTTTTCTACTGCCATACTTCATTCGCGGAGCAGACAGCTGTCCCGAGAATGTGAGACTTCGCAAGAAAAGTCTTACGTGCAGTTTTACAAAATTACGACTGTTGTTGTCAATGAAAAAATTACAGTTTCCTATTTTAATTGATAAATCAATGTTACTTCTGCCGTTTTATTTTATCCATGAATTCCAGGCAAATACCATACTGAAATTTTTATTCGGAGGCTTTTATTTTATCTCTTTTTTATTCCAAGTAAGCATTAAAATAACTTTAAAAATAACAACAGTAAATTTATTACCGAATAATATCCGAAGGTTTTTTGTTTTTAAATTCCGACGATACTAACTTTGTTTAGTCAATATTATTAAAATAGAATAGAACATATTTTATTTAGTCATCATTACGTACCAGAAATCATTATAAAATTATTATAATTTCAAAGATAATTATATTTATATAACATTGATTCTCATTTGATAAAATTCACAAAAATAATATTAAAACGAAACGAGACATTTCAACTGAGTTTTCAACTTTATATATTACAATGTCATATAATTCGAATGATGCAAATACACACTTCATGTGTGCGGATCAACGAAAAAAGGTTCTCCACGTTACGATTGAAGTGTCATAACATCTGCGTGTGCATAAAAATTAACCGCGTATGAATCTACATACGAATCATATCAAATGAATAACTCAATGTTGCGCAAGTGCGATCGTTTTAATGAAGTGTACTAAAATTTCATATCAGATATTACAATATATGTTGCTCACCGTTTACTTTCACTATTTTTTCGCATTTTTAAATATCACACTTACGAAATCTCGAAAACCGTCTTGTTTGCTCAACGGCGCATTTTTAAACAAAATTGTCTCCCATGTGACTTTTACACATATGCGAAATAAAATTATGGCTCTACTTTCACGCATGCATGCGACAAACGGTGTTTCATAAAATCTGCTGACAGTTAATTGGTGCATTTATCGAGTCCGGTGCGCGCATTAGAGTCGACAGTCTCGTGCCAATATGTGCGTTCGAAAGAGGTACAAAAAAAGGAGGAGCATTAATACTAGACGGGCGTGGAACGCGTTGCCAATAAAAATGGTTCAAACGCATACAATTTCCAAGTGAAATAAATGAAAAAAACTGGTCATCGATGTGCACCAAGCCGTTTTCTCCGAATAAATCTACACATCGCCGTGGCTTTCCAACGAGCTTTCATTCAAATGATAGCCACAATTCCTTTTGAATCGTAGGCATAACTTAGTTGCAAATGAATTTTCAGCCTGAGACACTTTCACCGTATGGCTAACTATAATAATGACCAAAACTATTGTATTATTCATCACAAATGATGTACCCAATTTAAGTAATTGCTTTTCAACTTTACGCTAGAATCCTATTGACGCTAGAAAAATCCATGTGAAACCGTATCAAAGTTTAATTAATTTACTGTCGAAAGCCACTTTAATTAAACTTGCACTGAAAAAAAAAAAATTAGAAAACAAAGTGAACTATATTTTCCAATGAAACTTAATCATATGAAAAATCGTCCGCTTAATTTAATGCTGAAAAATGTAACAAAGATACGTGATAGCTTTATTCACAGCATTTTCCAAGCAAACAGTTCAATCACGGAATTACAGAAATAGAAACGTTATTTTAACATCACTTTATCAAGACACATCGAGGGATTATTTATTTCTGGAAATCACATTGAAAAAAAAAAAGAGAAGTAGAAAACGCGGGAACGATCTGAATTTATCGATAAGACAAATATTTCCATTTGAAAATCATTTTCGTGTCGATAAGAAAGCTACATCTGCAGCTACGTTGTGTTATATAAAGCGTAAGAACGCAATGTAAAATTACATTCGTGCAAACGTTACGATCGGACTCATGACTATTACCCTACAAGAGCCACTTGTGTTATTATGGTTGTCTTGAGGCAATTTTTATCTCAGTTCAAACCGTTCGTAACATCGGAGACGAGAAGAAATTTACGGTCTCCTTGAATAAAACAAGATGGGATTTTGTTTTTATTGTTACTGTCGACGTCCTTTTTGTTGTTTCCTTTGCCTTTTTCCTTTTTTGCTTTATTTGTTTTCTTTTTACATTTTGCTCGGACGCAAAACACAAGGAACTTTGTCGATCCGTATAGGCATCGTATCGAATTTCACACCACTCTGTGGTTCCTTGGGAATGAATACTTGGAATGTACATGCATCTCTTAGTTATAAAGATATCGATTGTAAATACGCCTAAGGTTTTGTAATACCGCTCCGCCGCGCTTACCGTTGTTTAACAATGAATTATTCAGTCCGAGAATTTCCAAAAATATTCACTCATTATCCTCACAAGAGGGCCGACACTTTGATAAATTATACATTGCGCTTAATTAAGTCAGTTGACATTTTAAGATTTCTCGTTTCTTTTCCCTCTTACGTTTTATTTTATTTAATTCTTTTTTTTTACTTTTTCCATCCATGTAATATTTACTGCTGTAAAAAGTAAACCGACGAAATTAAATTATACACTTGCACTTTTTATCGCAAACTTATTAATCCGGGAGGTACGTTTCAGCAATTCTTTTATTGCGCTCTTTATAAATAATGTATTATATTACGTGTTAGTATTTGTATCACGAAGCCGGATTATTAATTTAATAAAGCAACGATCGGTGATGAGAAAGATAAAAGATTGCGCAGCTTGGGCCGTACATTCGTATATTTTCATACAAATATTGCCATTTATTAAGCTTTTTCTAAATTAACTCAACTGGTCTAATTTTGAATTCCAGACTGAATTGGATGGTAGCGTGGCTGATGATTCCGTTGGACGCGCGGCATTTGCATTTTGCTCGGGACCGATGCGATAGCCCGCAGCACTGAATTCGTGATAAATGTCATGAAAGCACGTTGCTGGAGTGAGCTCGTGATTCTCAATTGTCGCGACTGTTCATCCGAGTGCAACAATTGACATTCATTATGGTCTTATTTGCAAATGCAAATTCGCGTTTATTCGCGAGTAACGCGGGCAAAACATATTCATTTGTATGTTTATGCTTGTAGCTGCGTCATTAACTCGCTTAAGTTACGACTATTAGCGCGGCCGAAAGGAAACGACTTAGGCCGCAAGAAGTTGCGCATTTGTCAAAGAACACGATTATCGCGTTAAATTTCGCGGCGACGAAAAATGAGAACGTTTCGAGATTCATTGAATGATTTCGATGGGATAACTGAGACAAGAAAAATTAATTTGATGCGTTCCGTGGCCTTGCCTCCTACAAATGTAAATCGGGTACTAGTTTGTTCAAATTGGGCGTTGATAAAACATGCCCGAATAGGGCCTGACTAATAATGTGACGCAATTTGAAACCATCGCCCTACTACTTATGGGCCCGACAAAGAGTACCAGTCTGGGGTCACGAAGGACTTCCGTGTAGGTGTTAACCATCTAACAGCTATTAAACCTGGTTAATTTGCATTTTCTAATCTGGTTTTATTAATTATTTTAAATTAATATTCGATATTTCGTTAAAGCATATAAGCATGTTGACGACTATCAGCAGCTTTCGAACAATAATTGTCGACGAATTGATACGTTCTGCTAACATAAGATAATAAAATGTTAATCTTTTCAAGTATGTGTCTACTTTATTAACATGTTAGTAATTTTTATTGGGTCTTTTCTATCCGTGTAGTTTCACGTTCAAGTGGGGATTTGTGTCATTTTATTAAGAATGTTAAATCATGTTGTTTTGAAATCGCGAATCATTCCAGAGAGATTTCTACTTGGGTTATGATAGTTAACGGTACGCGATGTGCGGTATCATAAAGCAGAAGTCATTACACGTTAAAGAGATATTGTACGCTGGATAAACAATGCTCTGTTTATGGAGTAAAGTTATTACATTTTTACCAAACAATTTGCAGCAAAACGATACCGCGCTTACTTTTTATGATTATTTGCAACAATTATCGTTAATATGACGACAATTGCTAGTCGTTGAAAACATTAAAAGAATAGAAATAAGAAAATGATTTCTTTTCTGATAAATAGTTACAGGAATGGCCGAGAATTTACGAATTGACTTTTACAAATTCATAAGAAATTTAGTGTACAATAAACTGTACAAATTTTCGATCAATGACAAAATCTTACCAGAGTTGAAATTACTTCTGAAGAAATAAAAAACAAACTGAAACTTGGTATGGTATAAATCAAAGTATTCACTGGAAATAGTTAAATAAAAAAGTATAATTTTCTAATTAATTCTTATATTATTAAATGTCTTTAATGGTCGCAAAGATTAAATTCAAAAAAAATTGTACAATTCAGCTGCGTTTAAAATTTAATCGGTATTGTACATTTTTATTTATGAAATGTTTTTTAAAATACAGTTACAATGGCGTATAATAACTTTTTATTTAACTTTTTCCCCGGCAAAAAGCCTTTACTTGCTTTGATTGCAAGGGGCGATGTCCGCGCTTCTGAATGAATTTCGAAACATATGTCGTTGAATTTAAAATTCGAGCGACAATTTGAAATTAATGAAAGGAAGCGACGGCTCTCTAGAAAACGTCTCAAAAAGCGCGTATTCATTGAAACTGAATGTTCATTGGATCTTTGTGAACGTTTCACCGCAATGAAGCTAGGCAAGGAGGGTCTGTAGGCCCGTGAGGGGTCAGTTTTTGCGAGCCTCGTTCTTTTCAAATGAACGTATCCGTGGCGCGTGATACGCCTGTCAATGCCATATACACATTCAGAAGCGTATAAACGCGCCCATTCGTACAGGCGCAGCGCCACGAGTTCATGCACGTACGCAGTGAGTGCATTTGAGCCGCCGATTGGAAACTGAGCTACGGAGACGGACTAAAAAAGAAAGACAGAGAAAAAAAAAAGAAAGACCGCGAGCGCACGGGAAAAGAGTTGACGAGTAAGAAAGCAGCGGAGAAAAGACCGGCCAAATAAATGCGTTCCGCGGCACGGGAGATCACGACCACGCCTTTGCCTTCTTCTTCGCCTCTCGCGCGGACTTCTCCGTCTTCTTACTCTTCTTCTGTTACGCTTTTGCTGATTTAGTGTTGCCTTCGCCGGACATGCCAACTCGCACGCATGCACATGCAGCAACTCGAAATATGCTCAATACTCCTCTCGACCATTTGTCTGTGGTCAATTTGGCACTGGAAAATGTTAAGATCGAACGTTCTTTAAGTCGTTACTTTGCTTACGTGCGAGTGCACGGGATTTCGAGTGAAAATATTTTTGCAACGTAAAGCTAGATGTTTTATTCGCTATTTCTCTCGTTGGATTACTAAATAATTATAATATTAATTTGTTTTTATTATAATTAAAGCTTCAATACTAAGGTATTATCAAAACGTAATTAAAGGAGAAAAAAGAAGAGAATTTTATTTACTCGTGAGGTGACATTTAGATTCACTCACAAACACTATAATTTGAATTAAAATAAGGTTATTTTAGTTTATAAACAATCTAACAACAACCTGGTATCAACAAAACATTTCCATTTATATGGTTAATATCTTCTGAATTAATTAAAACTTTGATGCTTTGACCAATATCTGTATGGTCTTGTAAACTTATGTTCCTAAAATGACGACGGTGGTGCCACTAAAAAATCACGCATCCTGTTATGAATTGAATAATGTATATTTAACATAAAATTTTAATATTAATCAAACACAGCATTTATATTAGTTAAAATCAGATCATTTGTTTAACACGAATATGGAAAACATGTGCCTGTAGATAAATAATAAATTGTATTTTTTCCAAAGAAGTCTATAATTTGAATGAAATTTTACGACCGCAGAGAAGTCAAAATAATTTAAAAATACTGATACACATTTACATAGGTTGAATTCCTTGCGCAATAAACATTTATAAATGGAATTCCGAAAATATTTATTACTTATATAATTTTGCTAATTATTATATCAAATGGAACGCCATTTAACAAGATCAATTTGTGTTGCGATACATAAGTTCTGAATATTACTTCCTGAAAACCTTCTGTCGAGAAGTCAATTTAATCCAGTTCGCAGTTCATTCCAGGAAGTCCACTTTTATAAATAAACATAATTTGCTCTGAAACATATCAAAATAATCCAAAGAGAATCAGAGAGAAAAATGTCTCGAACTGATTGGAACGAAGTTAAAGCGAGCCCCAACATCCCACGCCTCACACTTCCAAGTGCACTATTTATTAGAATGAAAACGTCATTACGGAGCGACCGTAACTAATGCGACGGCCGTGTCGCCACTTAGCAGACGTCCGCTTCGACGACGACGAGAAACGGGCGGCGACAAGGACGGGTATACGCACGTGTGTATCTGGAAAAAGGGATCGGGCGATGCCCCGCGGTAATAGCGTATCGATAAAGAAGCTCGCAGAAGACAACTGGAATCTTTAACTTTGCCGAGTCTGCCGGACGATTGTGCTCAATTTTTTCGTGTTATTTCTCCTTTTCTAATTACTATTTCCGACGATTAGCTAAGCTGCAGCGATTCCGCGGTTTAATGAAATTGAATTCCTCGACACTCTCAAACGATCACGGGATCGTCGATGCTCACCATAATAGGGAGGGAGGCGACCGTAGCAGATTGTCGTGGAAAGGCGCTCGATTCGCTGAACTGGTCTCCGTCTGAATAGGGGGCAGCTCTCGAATGCCTAACGTTGCTGTTTTTCCTCAATACGACCAAGTCCAATGATCCTTCTCGGCCCCCTGGCAAGATCACGTGTCGCTGATGCAGACAATCATTTTGTTGATTTAACACAAGTTTCCTTGATTTGTACGAACAATTGTGAACCATGAAGGAAATTACTCTATCAATAGTAAAATATCTATGTATAACAAGAATTGTGTTTTACTTGAATTAAGCTGCAAATATTATTATTAAAAAGACAACTTATATTACATTTACAGTCAAACAAGTATAAATAAATAGTATAAGTATACGTATTTGATTATACCTCTGAGGAGCATGCGAATACTTGAACATAGAATATACTTAAATATTATTTATGCAGTTATTGAAAGTAACTATCACAAAATACTTCTATAATCATTGTAAATTATCATTTATATAAATAATTACATATGTAAAATGTTGTCAATACAAATATTAAACTCTTAGAGCAATCTTTATTTTAAATTTATAAAATTCATTTATAGAACTTTGCAAAAAATTTAGAACAGAAATAGCTATATTCTGGCTATATCCTAGCTACAGCTTGACGATAGTTTTAAATTGGTCTGTTAAATCCAGCGTTTTTTAAAGTATAACGTTTGAAGATGTGCTAATATTTCAAGAGTATCAGCATAATCATCAAATTCAAGGTTCCTTCTTAAATATGGATGATTATATTATTTAAATTTATCTTCTGATCTATCTAGAAATTACGTACGCAATTATTAATCTAGACTGTAATCTTTAATTAAATCGATTATTAATCATGATCGCAGCTGTAATATATATCAATAGATATTGATCATATCTATATAATATGTTTCAATAATATAAGTTTTCTTTGTAATTATAAACAGGATTTAACTTTTCAAATAATAAATCTTGTATTAGAAAAAATGATAAATAATAAAATAACACATATATTAATAAATGATACTAAGCATTTTTTAATATATATTCATATACTGATAAAAAAGTTACATTATAAATTTTTATATTGTATCAAAAATTGGGATCAAAGTTTAGTTACTTATCATATTTATTATATATTTTAAAAGAGGTTATAATATAAACAATTATTTTTATTGTACTTGATCATAAAAACTTGTACGATTCTTGTAACCATTTTTAAACTGTATGTTGAATATGACAAGAAAATTTACTTTGTCCCTACATTTTAATGCAATACAGTAATTTTTAAGGTAATTATTTAACCAGTGTAAATTAATTCCACTCCATATTTAAAACGCAATATTTTAAATCACTTTATAATAGATACAAAATATCACAAATGTTATGCATTGCTTCATCAGGACATTTATCTTTGCATGTTATGTTATTTTTGTTATGATGGTCATTTGTACAGAACGATTCAAGCTGAACGACTGGTAGAATCTTATAAGCCGAACACTACGGACAGCGCCCTATTATTTTAGCTCATCCAAAAGTACTGAGTATCGCAACGAGGGTCCCAGGATCGCCGTCAAGATATGCGAACTACGAACCCTTCCGGACATAAATTAATTTCGACATCTTTGCATTTCATCGTGTTTTGTGGTATTCAATTTTGTCGATTTTGCAAAATTATGGAGCAGACAGCAATTTGGCCCACAGAAAAGGTGATCGGATTTTGCTTAGGAGAAGATGCTGCTGGCAATGGATGCTGAATATTTGTTTAATGTAAGGGTTGAAAAAGGTAATCGAGATAATCCATGAGAGCATTAAAATTCATATGCAATGCTATTTCTTTTTAAATAAAATTAGTTTCATTAAATAAAAATTATTTTCATCTGCACTGCAAATGTCACTGATTTAATTATAAAACATTTAATTACAAAAAAAATAATTCGATACCGTGGAATATAGTACAATTTTTATTTAAATTTATTTTTATAGGTCTAACACACCTTATAAATCTGAAGAATTTATAATTTAATATAATTATATTAGAATGTACTTCTTAAAAAAATAGTGAATAGCTAAATATCATTTCAACACAGACATTTCAACACAACACAGTGAATCTTCTGATTAAATAATATTTATTATATAACATATGAATTATGTATTCCCTCTGTAATATATCTCGATTCACTCGTAATATGACTCATTTGATAAATTCGACCAGGTTTTGCGTTTGCTTACAATGCTAAATCAGTGATGGTTGAAACTTTAGACACGAAGTGTCACATTTCATGGTCTACTTTATATATATTTCGTTTCTCTTGTAGACGTTTAATTTTAATAAAAGTTATATTTATTAGTAATAAATTATGCATTTTTTCACACGAAAATTTATTATAAACACATTTCTTAACTGCGCAATAAATTTTATTTAAAAATTAACATTCATTCATGTGAAACAATTATTAATCTAATATAAATTACTTTCAATGCATACATTATTATTATACTGATTACTAAAATATTAATAGATCAATAATCATTTATTTTTTAATTCCAAGATAATCGCTCAAAAATGCAAATTTATCGTAACCTAATGCATATCTCCAGAATACATTCTAATTGAAATACTTTAAAACATCTAAAACCGTGTTGATTTAACATATCATTTATATTCACACGAATATCCGCGAATATTTTGTAACTGACGTAATTCTTATATTTATCATCTATTAAAATTCATTATAATTGCCTGCAATAAAAGTTTGAACAAAAACTTATAAATTATCGCATGCAAATAATGATAATCAAATTAACTAAAATACACAGATAAGCAATTAAACAAATTATTATCAAACTAGATAAATTATAAACGCAGCCATTATATGATAAACAATATTTATCGTATTGTAATAAGTTGATTAGCAACTGATAATTTACGACCGTAATAAACGAAATAATGGGAATCTCGTAAATTGATTTCAAAAATTGTTTCGTTTAACATTACAATATAATTAGACGAGATTATCGGTGAATAAAAGTATTGTCCCTTTCCACGAGGGCCTCGCAATTAACGACTAAACGAGGTGAATTTATAAAATACAATTTGCATAAAATGCAGAATTGTGTTATCGAATGTTCCCCGGCGCAACAAATGAAGAAAACGCGTGACTTTCGGCCCGAAGAGCATGATCCGCGCACGAAACACGCGAGAGATTAACGCGCGTGTGCACGCACACAGCGAAGCGTGCGCACGCACACATGCAAGCGCGCACGCTTATCGCTCGCGGTACACGTCCGAATTAGCAATGTTACAACTCGTGAGTACAACTTTGTTCGATTTGTGTTGGGGACGCACAACTGTCGAGGTGAAAGAATGTCAAATGATGATTGGTCACCGCGGTGGCCAATGGGTCCCAAGCTTCTCGATTGTACGACTTGGTAGGAAGGATTGGCGTTCGTTGCGGTGCCGCCTCTCGGTGCAGACAACCGTGTCGAACGGAATCTTATCACAACGTCAGCGACAGATACGGAAAACCAGCGCTTGTTTCACCGCGAGCAAAGGAATTTCCAAAATCATGCCAAAGAATTTTTCGCAAAAGCGCATGATTTATGACTCTGGCTTTTCTTCGCTTTCTTACAGTTTGTCCTTTAATATGCAAATTTGCTGGTAATGCAACAGTCGTGTTAACCGAAGTCTTATCGTAACAAACGCTTTGGAACCTTATTTTCTGCGAGAAGGAAAGCGGAATTGCATTTTTGTGTCAAGGATGTATTTGAAAATTTCATTTTTTAGATGATTCGAATAATGATTCACGTCAAATATGATTCGCGAAGTGAGTGACATGAAAATAAATATTAGAATGTCTTTGGAATAAAATAATTTTTTGATAATTTAATGATATCCTAATTAATTTTAGTTTCAAATTGTCGAGATATCGTTAAATTTAAATTGATCCTATCTTTTATTACTTTGATGTTTTAAATAATAATCACGATTGCAAATCTAAACTTGACTTTTCATGATACGCCTAGGGAGCAAGTATTAATACAGGAATATACTGTAATTACATACATGCTCCTTCAATAAATATACAGCATCATTCACTTAGAGAATTATACTTTCTTCTCATAAATAGACATCAATAATTTTGTTTTTATACGAACACAAAAGAACATTCTGGAAATGAGATACATTATTTACATACATTTGTATACTCACAATAAAAAAATATAATTAATATTATAGTTGCAAAAGATATAAACTCTTATTTATGCAAAAAAAACCTTCACTTCAGATATTGGAAATGTATTTCGTTCCAGAGTAAGCATTATATTAAATTCGACTGTTCTCATTAAAAAATTTTTGAATTTATCCAAACAACTTATTTTATATTTATGTTTATAATAATGAGCTTTAACAGATTCTTTCAAATAGAATGAACGTCTTATAAACGTAATAAATTTTTTTAAAGAAATAGTTTTTTTAAACTACATGGTTATTATAATTTTTATTTGCAGTAATAAAAATGATGACATTTTTAGTTCAACTTGTATTTAATTAAATGATACGAAACTAATGTAATTCATAGTAAACTGATTAAGTATTAGAGATATTATATTGGACGCCAGAAACCATTAATGTTTGATCAATGGAGTAGAAACTTTAGACACTAACTGTATTTAGAATCCAATTATATACATAAAATAACTGTAATCATTAGCTAAAGTTTTTCGAAATTAGTATTATAAATAAAGGATTTCATAATCACGTAGGATAATTGCAGAGCATATTGTATCAAATGCACTAAACTATATTTTGTATAAAGTATAAAAAATTTACCTCGGACCTATATTTCAAATCACTTATTTCAGAAAGTTGCACATTTTGAATAAATCTGCATTAATAAAATAACTTTTTAATTTTTTATTAAAAATAAAGCAACAGATATTCTAAAAGAATTTGAATGATAAAAACCTTTAAATCAACAATTTATATTTCGTATATAAAATGAATTTTTTAGCACCATTAACATTTATCAATAATTTTTTATCGATGCAACAAAACTCGAAATACGTAAAAGTAATCTTTAAAGATATATAAATTACATGCGTGATATATGAAAAATAATTTTAATCGATAGAGATAAACAGTATTCTTTTTTCGTTTGATATGAAATATTTCATAAGTTACCTGATAATTCTATGGAAAATCAGCTGCTGAATAAACTACAACATTCATAATTGACTTAATATTATTTCTAATTGGAAATATATCACTCAATTAAATCATAGAAACATTACAAAGTGCACTCGGAAATGAATTGACTTGTGTCTACTTTCAGAAGTGGTTACACCGCTTTTCAAACACATGTCATATTCGAACATGTACCGATAGTTTTTAGTTGTTACTCATAATTAATAGTGATATTCAATAAAACACTTAAGTTTCGCGAATATAAAAGTTTCCAAATTGATCGATGTGTAAATGTTATCTCATGCATCAGTCTATATTGTACAAGTACTTCCGTGTCAAGTGATCAGATAGAAGTGCAGGAAATTTCGTCAAATGATTTCTGCGCAACTTTCTATCTTTCAAATTTTGACATATTTCATAACACAAATTGCGTAATTTACTTGTAAATAAATAAATTTCTAATGCCTTATTTTTATCGTACGTCATATCAAAAGTCTAAATATGTCGTTAATAAACTTTCAAGAAAATATCAACCTGTTTTTCCAAACACATTCGTAGAAATACTTATATTAATACAAAATGTCTAGAGCCAATCTCAAAGCCCTGCAATCCAGAAGTTCAATTGTCAACGGAAACATTACAAATACTGAAAGTAACATGCAAGATCTTTAATCAAATATAATAAATAAGAAAAGTGCACGAGCGCAAAATTGTTGCCGTCTAAAGCCTTACTTTTGTCCTTTGAAAAATGTAAGATCATTAGAGGTTGATCTTACAGTCGGATTGATAGGAGCGAGCAGCTTAGAGGTAGTTTGATTCTAAGACGTTTTACTCGACAAGAAGAAGACAACTCGCGTGTCTCCATGAATATAAAAGAAGTTCTCTTCGTCAATGAAGCGTCCTCCTTCATTCATGGAAGGCATCGAAGGTACCGAAGTGAGAAACGAGAACCTGGTTATACCGGATTACAATCCCGTATTGGGAATCCGCGCTCCGATACTCGTTGGAAAACTTGCCTAAAATGATACGCAACAAAGTCGCGCGTAAGAAAAGCACGCTATTTCAGCCGAAGCTTCAATTCATTTCTTCTGGGCGTATTCCAAAAGGCATTCGCACTCGAACGCGTTTTTCAGCCATTTCAAAATAACTTTCTCACTGCTTTTCCAATTGTGCGTCTTTGAGCAATTTCTACTTGACAAAAAATAAATAAACATTCAGACGAAACGTGATTTTTCATTCCATTAATTGAGGCACTTCGGATATCATTATCAGATGGATTCGAGTTTTCTTGTTATTGTTTACAGATACTGTTATCTATAATTAATATTTTTAATTAGCAATATCTTCCTGTGTTATCGTAGGTTTGATTAATTAATGCGACAAAAAAGAAAGAGATGAAAATACTTTTATAAATTAGCTTAGATTATTACTGTAATAGAATGATATCAATGATACGAATGTTAATGTCAGCTTCTGAACTTCGATTAGCTGGCTATTATCTATCCGTCCCTATCATACGTATTAACTGCAAACAAATCTGATCATAATAACTGGATGTACGTTGGTACGCGACATAAATCATTGTGGTTACCTTTATCAAACTTGTAGTCGTATAATCATGTTTCGTTGGTCAACGATAAACGAACTGCTGCGTTCAGGTAACTGTGTCAAATAGCATAATAATTATTTACAATAAAAAAAAAGCCTTCTTGATTCGAAACTTCATTATAAACTCAATTTGCCGGTAAAAAAGTGAAATAAGTTGTGCCACTTAAGAAAAAAAAGTACATAAAAAGGAAGGAAAAAGATAACAAAGTTTATAATTTTAATCTCAATTACTATCGAATTTCAATCGGTAATTAGTATAGAGCTGGATTGGAATTTAAATTTTACGATCGGTATGACTTTTCATGTTTAATTATATTCCGCGCAAATAGATAAAACTAAAGGAAAAAGTTATTCTGTCTTATAAAATTCTAGTTTATGCATATTATACATATATTATTATACAAGTTACAAAAAATAATATTTTCTGTATTGCTTGTCTTTGCACTCGCTACGGTATTCGATGATTTAAATTGTACTAAAAGAAGAAATGAATTGTGGGGTATCGGAGAGAGTATTAATCTGAGACTTGGTATATGAAATTCAATTATCTCTATGAATGTGCCCGTCGTATAATAAATTTATGAATCTATAATAATTCATATTATGAAGTTGCATCTCATGTGTTGCAATATGCATATATGAAGATATGCATATGAAAAATTATTTGTTTCTTATAGATCACTTATTAATTTGTTTACTATAGTTTGAAATAACTAAATTATTAAAATTGTACACGGAAAGAAAAGATTAATAAAAATTACTGATATTATAGGTAAATTGGTCATATACTTGCAAGAATTTACTAAGAATGTCAGTAAATTTTATTAATCTTTTCTCTTCGTGTACATTGATGAAAATAACTATACAAAAATTATACATTTTATAATTATAAAATTATTCATGACTATATAATTATCAGTTTCTATTTTATTGAAAAGTATGAAAATTCAATTATGAACTTGCTCCGATTTTTGACAAAGAGAATCAATTATTACTATTACTGAAAAACAATTCCTTCTTTCCTCCAACAAGAACAAACCAATTTACACAACACAAGAACCGCTTAGTCTGCTTTCAATAAAAAAAAAAAAAAAAAACTTCTAATTCCGCAATGATTGATATCAATTTCACTAACTCATTTATGCAAGATGAAGTAAAATTTTATAACCGACGTTTAAGGCATCGACAGGAATGGTCTCTGAAAAGCCACAAAAGGGGAAAAACGACTCGAATTCGATAATGACGGCGGTGTTGTTAAATTTCTCGTTCCGCGCAGGACCCAATAGGCGTAGACTGGAAGCGATACTCCAATTAAGCGGCTCCGACTGATAATAACCATTAAGCGTGCACAGGATAATTGTTATGTACGACAATTGTTGGTGCAAGCAAAAAACTGTTATTTCAGCGCGGCATGGTACGCGCTCGACCTCGTAACGGCGAGATCATGAGCGCAAGAGGTGCGTGCGTATTAGTGGCGATAAGTGCGTGTCGCGTACGTGCACACATTATGCAGATACTTTTCAGGACCGAGTCCGCGACCGTAATCAACTCCGCGCGCAACAGGACGTTGTGCGTTGGTCCGTGTCGAGTAATCGACGACTTTCCTCTCTCCTACGATTATCTTCTAGGCTTTTCTACACGCCACTTATGCGGGAAATGCTCTTCTTAAATCCCCGACGGTATTATCGTACTATCGCCGCGTCTATCGTATCAGCGTAAATCGTTCATATAACATAAATCGCAGCGAGAAAATGTTTGTCCGGCTCCACACCCCGGGATCCTGTCGCCTCGATTGCCCGCAATTTTAATCCTTAATTTAACATTGTTTTATCGTGCGCTGATTGCGAGTGACATTATTTTATTGGCTCTGATATAACATATGTTAATTTGATACGGTTTGATTTGCTCCGGTCATAATTTATGTACGTGCGCATTGTAATAAGGCGACGCGAAGAAAGTAGTTTATTAGAGCAGTGTTCATAAATATTGTCAAACGGCACGGCCGATAGGCGATTATTTGAAAAATTGTTACGAAATGAATGCGATTAATAAAACGGCTCAAATGTCGTATAAGATACGGCGTTAATTTGTAGAAAGTTGTTGAATTGGTTTTGTTTAATTATTTTATTTTAAATTATTGACAAATTTTCGTGTCTATTAGCGGGCGAAGGGTTGGTCAATCTTGCTGGAGATAAGTGGATGGTAGTTTATACGGAGGGAAGTTGATAGCCAAAAGTAAATACAAGTAGCATGGATAAATTTAATGATAGTTGTCGTTAATTTAGATAAGCCTAATTTTTATTCACTATTTTGCTTTTTTCTTTCCTTTTGCTTTCAATAAGATAAAGTGTTTGCTAAGTAGTTCATTTCAACTTCCATCATTAATTGTCATGTAATATAAGCCATGCAACTCATTAATTATTTATTATTGCACAACAAATAATATTGAAACCTTTTCAGAATTTGTAAATTTGAGACGAAATGTACGCAGTTTTTTATAAGAAATTTGCAGAGTTGAACTATATTTTATACATAGTGTACGATAATAAATTTTGTACTTCCTGTAAATAAAATATATGAGTACTTTAAAAACCACAACTATTGACAATTGAGGCTTTTGCAAATGTTTTACGAATATATCATGACACGTTTCTTCGTGTATTCACGCTTCTCTAAATTATCCTATTTATTTATGCATTCAATAATAAAATAATAAATTTCATAAAACATATGTATTCGCATCTTTGTTCAGTGTAAAATTAAAAAAAAAAATTTCATCTACATTCGATTATGCTTAATTTATTTATTATTTCTAGATTATCTCCTCTTAATCATTATAACGTGCTTTAATTTATGATCTCCATCCAATCATATTAATTCAGGTAATTTAGTTGAATAATGTAAAATTTAAATTTGATCGCCGGGAGTTTTATAATTCGAACGAAGCCTGACACCTTTCACTTTAATCAAACGAACTTCGACATAATTATCTCATAAAATAAAATCCCATTACTAAAAGAATCCTTTTCCATTAATCAAGCGTACAATGGCGTACGACTCCCGGTAAGCGTCCATAAAGCGACAGCCACCTAAACAAAATACAACCGTACCAGCGAAGTGAGCACCACAAAACTTTCCATAAACCAAACTGTCGGCTCACCGTGAACGGAAAAACACGCCGAATAAATGGCCGCGTACCCACCCTTCAATCAGCGAACGTACATTCGGCCGACGTTAAAACCCTTTGACCGCGCAACAAATCATCCTAATACGTGCCATTTCAGAAAGCTGCTATCAAACTGAAAGCCGACGCGCGCACTAAACGTCCCCGGGAATAACGCTCAACGGCTCTTAACGACATCATGACTTATGGTCGCAACAACAAAACCAACCGTCGCGGAAGTCCCGAAGAATCCCGCACAGGAAAAAGCCCGTTTTAAAAGGAAAAAAAAAAGAAGAAGGTAATAATAACAATAATAATAATAACAATAATAAAAATGAGCCGCGTACGCTTTACACGCGCGAAACCCGTTTCTCCCGAACGAACCATCCTCGGACGTTATCTTCCGCGCAACAATGCCAAGTTCCGTTGGGATGTCCGGTCGGTCCGGTTTCCCAGGATTTGCTAACGAACGCACGTCTCTCTCTCGAGGCGTCGGACCATTGTCGCGCGACTCCTCGAAATCGCCTCCTTTTCCCCGGTGGCCATTATCTCGAGCATATTCGTATTCAAAGTGTCACGAACGACAGAGACAGTTTGCGTGCTTTCGCAGCACTCGCGATCAGGTTTTCGTTCCCACCGAAACTGGACTGTGGACACTTTTCGCGCGACCCCACCGAATGGACATCACTCTAGTCATCCCTTCGTATTCCGTGACTGCGAGAGGATGACCGGGGTTGCGTGCACCTTTCGGCGACGCGCAGGTTGTGGAAAAACCGGATTCCATGGCGAACGGCGATAATTTATGCGCGGAGATGGACATCCGAGGTGGAAGAAAAAGGGGGTTGCCTAGGACCATCGACAGGTCGGCCAAAGGGTTGGCCCTGGCGAGGGAGACGCCGCGCTAGAGCGGCGCCCCGTCCGACGGAGAGGCAGCAAGGAAGGAACTGTGAGCCGGTTCTTCCTTCGCTTTGACGCGATGACCCCGGAATCCGGAAACTGGCTAAACCGGATCTATTGGTCAGTTTCGTGCCTCGCGCACCGGCTTGACCCCAAGTGCCGGACTCTAAGCTACTTGCGATATTAATGCGTGATACCCCCTTTGGTGAGAACTAGACAGTGGCTCAGCTCTCAGAAACTCGGCCCGTCATAATAAAGACCGAATTCGTTAAATTGAGGATGATTGTCGCAATGATAATGACCGAGTTACACGGCGTCCAGGTGTTCCTCGCCCGGCTCGCGTTTCCATTTGCCTTCCAACGACCTTTCTTTGGGAACCGAACTTGGACTTGAAAATGGGACAACAATGTTCGGCCGATTGATCGCGTGTCAAGTGCGTGGGGTATCGATTGTCGGATGTTTTGATCCTGCGATGCCAACGAGCGAAGGCGGTTCTGGTTTCGATCTTGTTGCGATGAAACGAGTTTAAGCGGATTTATTATGGTGGTAGCTGACGAAAACACCAAATCTGCCGTTTACAACGAGTTGCATACGCGGTTCTGGTTTTGTGCCGTCCACGATAACTACGTAACAAGTGTAACAACAGGTTGTTTTGCAACAATTGTCCGATTAGTAGTCGCGTCTGGATTGCGAGTTTTGGCTTGGAATTGAAATTCGTTCGGTCTTCTGGTGTTTATTAATGAATGACTCAGTGGTGAATTTCATTAACAGGACACGCCTTGTAACTTGTCGGGAATATTAAACTCCAAAATTGTATTTTCAGGCATAATATTGATCATAATCGAGACTCATTTCATTGGAACAATTAAAAATGTATGACGCTTCAAGTGAGAATATTAAAGTTTAGAAATGGAATCTGAACACTGCGAGATATTTTATTAAAATGTAATGAAAATTTTAACGACGCCTCTACTGAATTGAAGCGGAGCAATAAAATACTGCTTGCGACATTACGTATGCAAGTAGGACTTTAAAAATCATTAATACCAGACTTTTTATGATAGACAGATAAAAGGAAATAAAATGCCACTTTTTATCCGTAAATAGTACACGTCGAGCATCCACGAGCTATTTATAACTTAAATATAATCCACATTTTATGGGATACCACGTCCTTATTCGTTACTTTGTTCACTGTACATTTTTTTACGATTGCACTTTTTGTGGCAATTATTATTTTAGGTATGATATCGTTAATTAGTCTACTGTAAACTTGAATAAATTAAAACCCCCGACATACATAAAATAACAATTAAATTGCCAGTACATGAAAATGCATCACTTGTACTTTGTTTGCAAAATTTTGCATAATTGCAATATTGCACAATTATTATGTTTCACAAAGAAATGCTTCGTAGTTTTATATACGTGACGCAAAACATCGCATGATTTTATATTCCACAAAAATAATTATTAAAAGTTAATTTTACGCAGTCCTCTTGAAATACGAAGACCTTCTATTAGGAACGTTTCTTTTTGTGGAAAAAAAAAATGGTTTTGAAATAAAATTCACGATGAGGCTTCCCCTTGATTTGTTTCTTTCATTCAAAAACCATACGCGGTAATTGACGGACGTCCTTATAGTATTCGACGCTATTTAATATTCTATCGTAGTAGGAAGCCTTATGAATATTCATTCAATTATATGATTGACGACACCATCAATTTTTATTCTGGAGTATTGAATTCTGATTTTACATTATTTCATGTCATTAAATTCGCGGCGCAAAAAGTCATACGTGATCTTATTTCAGCGGGCGGATCTGCACACACGGCCATAATAATATCTATTTCACATTACCATGTATGAATATTAACACGAGCAAAAAATGAGCCGGATTACAATAAAAATGTCATGCGCGAAGAATAATAACAATAATTAGGCCGGCAACCTAAAAGTTCGAATTATTGCCGGTTCGCCTTCCTCGCGATAATCGATCGGCTGACACTTTAATTTACAAACGATTACACGGAAGTGGCGGGATGCGTTTCTCATTAAACGAAACGGCTCGGTTTCTGTGGCACCGCTCAAGCGGCCGCTTCGGGATGGACACGTAAATAGCGAACAATCTAAAACATGCAAATGAGCCGAACGACGCGATTGCTCACGTCGCATGTTTTCGGATCCGCGATATCTCATTCTCAACGTAATCTCGCGTCCGCTTGGAAATGAGCATCGAAATTCACGATTAATTCGTCAGTTAATGGTGGCCGAGGAGGCCCGCGTGACTCGTCCTTTCCTCAACTCGCCTATTCTTCTCAAGGGCGTCGCCAGCCGGACTCTCTCTCTCTCTGGAACCATTCGAGATTTAATGCCGCTTTTTAAGAACTTTTCGGCAATGCGTTAAGTCAGGTCATGTTATTGCCTTATCTCCCGCGGACGACGATGTAGAAACTCAAGAAGGCTCGAAACAACCCGCCGCGCTGTCCCATTCCAGGCCCCGTCGTCTTTTTTCGGATTTAATTTATGGAGCGATTTTAATGCCCAAAAATACCGTGCAACGTCCGTCCCGATACGAGATTCCAGTCGACTCTTGCCTCTTACGCGCTCATCTTGATACCTCTCTGTTTCGTCCCGTCTCTGTCCTTTCCCCCCCAGTTTCGGCAGAAATTGGAATTCAAGCGATTATTGCCGGCTATGACGATAGCGAGCGCTGTCATGACACTTCTACAAATATCCGCGCGTGACGTTTTTAATGCACGCGTTCCGTTCGTCCTCTTGCTTTCATCAATAAAGATAAAACTTTTGTGCGATTCGGCCTCCCTCCCCTCCGGATGACTCCCCCCCCCCTCCGTTCGCAGTTTGCCTCGTCCCAAGGTGTGGACGCTTTCGACTCAATTTTATGCCGATGATAAACATCGGATTTATAACATAAAAATTCCCTTGTTTTGCATTAATTAATACTTTTCGCCGCGTTCGTTTGTTTTTGCGCGACTCTAACGCGCGCCTTTTTTATGCCCAAATCAACGAATATTTCAGAGGTTTATAGTTAAGCGATTTATCGTTCGCGATTACGGACGATTCTTTTTTTTTCCTGCTGCCTTTTCGCTGATAAATTTTCATATCGTGGTGTTGTGTCGTGTCATTTTGATTGCATTATAATTGAGCACTAAAATGTGTGCGAAGTTCAATAAAAAATTATAGAACTAATAAAATTTTCAACCAATATTGGCCAAATAATATTGGTAATATAATATTAATACGCATTTTTCATTCTCATCATTTTGTTTACGGATTACTGAAAGTTCAATAAAATTTAACGAAATATTCTTATCAGTGCAGAATATTGACAATTTTTCTTTGATATCAAAATTTCTTTATTTTTATTCGTTACGACTTGGGTTTTTTCTCACAATTTGGCCGTCAGAAGTGTAATGAAATTGAATTAAATATCGTCAGTGAGAAGTTTTCAACTTGGCACTAAAAATTGTTTAACATTCTTGCACATCAGTGGAATTGATTGAACGCTGTCTCCGGTACCATTGGCTTATTGTGACGTGGACCGCAACGTTCGCCATGAACTCATGTCAAAGTGTCGCAAGGTACGGCGTATTGGCGTGTGATGCACTTATTTATGTGCATTTTATAAGTAAATACGTATGAATGCACGAGCGTGCGACGTATCCGAGCAAAAGGTGGGTCCTACGCGGAGTGGTTACGCGTTATGATTTACGTTTGAGCGCATTGGCCATACAGTGCACAGCCCACTGCGTCCATCTGTCGCGAACTCGTTGGCGCGCATGACGTTTTATACGTACCTCGTTTTTACTTCGGTAACTCCATAAAATCTCGGCCATCGTCATCACCAAAAGCAACTGTCATTTACGCAAGTTTTATTTCAAATTTTTGATGGCGAAAGAATTATGATACCACAAATCAGAATTATAAGCTATTTTACACGATAAACCACATTCAACGTGATTTTGTTTAATTTATCGCATTCGCGCTGAAGTATTACGATTATAATTTATGGCGGTACTTCCCCCCCCCCCGCCCCAACATTTACGCGACCGTAATTGACATTTGAATTCGAACGATATGAGGTCTTTGATCGTCTGCTTAAATCGATAAAATATGTTAATTACACCGCGAGATTATATTAATTATGTTAATTGGGTAAGGTGATAGTTTTATAAATGCTCTTCTAGACTTTATGCGAGGATCCTCTTACATTGTCGGGTCAACAACAGTTGGAAATAATTGAGAAAAGTTTTTTGTAACATTCGAAAGGATGAGTATAAATTAAAAACGATTTAAGAAAGCGCAAAAAAAGCCAAGTGGTTGGTTGCAAGTGATCGTTATTAATGAACGCAAATTTATGTTTAATTGTGTGACAATGCTAAACGGCCATTTTTTGAGAAGCATAAATTTTTGACGTCATTCACGTTACATGCGACATTTAATTTACATATCGAGCGGTATCTCAAGCTTTTCATAAATGACTCAGTCATCCTAAATGAAACATAACGCCCAGAGAACGAATAGCCTGATCGTAAAATTAATGACGAATCCAGGCTTTTAGTTTTATTATTTCTGCGGCAAATGATATTTCATGAAAATGGGAAATCATTTTTTAACGCGCGTATAAATGACCAGGCCTCGTTATGCAAATTACGAATTCACGGTGAAATTCAAAATTAGCATTGTCGTCGATCAAATTCTTGCTCTGATTATAAATTAATGAACGCGGTCGAGTGATTATAAATCAGTCGCAATGCGGCGATCTTCGCACGGTCTCCCGGCCGTGGACGTCAGTTCGATACAATTTCGCATCGATGCGCGCATTTTTGCTAGACGGAAGAAACCGGTCAAATTCAATGAAACCGCTCTTTCGTGGTGTCGATAAAACTGCTGAATTATAGCACGTACTTTGCACGCAAATGAGCAATATTGAACATATATCCTTTAGCAAATGTGAACGCAAACAGTCCGCCTCGTTTATTAGAAGCGGGCGCTATCGCGTCTGTTCTTAATCTTGGCTTTAACGGCCGATGCGAGATAAGGAAGGCTGCTACGAATAACGAAAAAAATATTTATCAAAGGTTAGATACTGATGATTATCTGCGGAATTGCTACTATAACGTCGCGCCGCCTATTCTCGCATTACACTTTTTACTTTCTCCGGATCATTCTTTTTTATACATTAATTTCCCTTCAAATTATTATATATATTTATTGTGGTTTACTTTAATGATCAAATTATGTGAATCTTGCTTGTGCAACTTAATACTAAATTTCTTTGAGTAAATACAAATTTAAATGTTATTCTCTATTGTATGGACGATGTATATTTTATTGAAGAAATTGATCTCATAGATAGTTTATTTAAATTCCGATATTTACGTTTAGGTATATGTGTAAATGTTTAAAATTGTTTTCTCTTCATATATCAAATTACTGATAAAATGAAATGAAATATATAGATAGTAGATTTGTTTCCATTTTCAAGTTTATTTCTAATGCAGTTTTTTTTAAATGTAAGTTATACTGTATGGCATTTAAAAAATTTAAACTTTAGATTATTTATTAAGTCATCGAGTACTTTACAATGTAGTAATTTTATTATTTGGTTTTACTTATCTTGGATGTGTTAACTTACCATTAAGTAATTTAAACTTGTTACTATTATTTATTGAAATGTGTTCGCGAATCAAATAATTGGGTGCGCGTTCCGATTTTATTTCGCTTATTTTCTTGTATTGCTAATGTCCCCTGATGTATTTTTGTTTGACATTTGGCTGTTATCTATTGTATTGGAATAGATTGCGAATTCGAGTACCGGTGATTCAGTACGAAAATCACCGCCGAGCGTTACGTTTCGAAGTTTGTGAAACACGCGGTAAAAGTGTGAGCCAAAATTATTATAATAAAGTTTTAATATTTATAAAGCTGTTGTTCATTACTTGTGTGCACTTGTAATTGTATGAGGAGCTACTACTGAGGATTTTGAATTTAAACTCTTTTGGCATCGGAGAAGCAATTGTCAAGTTGCAGATATCAGTAAGGGTAAGCTACCCGTTCGGGAGTTGCTGTCTTGGTGCGATAACCCTCCCCGCAAACAAAATGGATGTGTCTCGTGAATTAGTTACTTTCAATGCCACAGATATAATTCTTTAGGGTACAATTTAAAATTATATTTTTTCATAATAATCACTTAAACTCTTAATATATTTCTTTTAATTTTTGCAATTAATTACTCTTACATTACAATAACTTTGTTTTATTCTCTGATTATTCTCTGCTAATTTATATACCACAAAACATTCACATTTTACAGCAAAAAACTGATTAAAAATCAACTTAATTGAATTTTAAATTGAAATTACATTCTCATATATTATTTCATTGTTTTGTAACTATACAAATTTGGAAAAACATGTTGAAATCAAAGTTGAGTTATTGCTCGAAATAGAAATTTGTACATAGCCCAAAGGCACGGCAGTAAATATTTATGAAACATAAATCAACTTATTAACAATATTAATGTTTATGAAAATTTATCAATAAATATCTAACTACAAATCAAGCAAAATTTCCTGAAAACACGTGATAAATAAATTGCACATTATTATTCCTTTACCGATGGACACGTCGAAAAAATGTAACAAGAAGCATATATTATAAAGCAAATTATTATAAATCAACGGTTTACTAGTCGACAATAACACCGAGCAGTTCAAAAACTTAACATTTAATAATATTCAATGACTTAAGGCTATTCATAAATCGCCATCGTACGGGCGTTGATTCGAAATTAATTAATTACAAAGAGAAACAGCAACTGGAATTCCCAAGAGGGAAGACAAGGAACAAACGAACAGCACGCTCGACAAATCAAGTTATTCCATATTAGCAAAATTTATTTCGCGGGGCTTGTACAAACAATAAAAGGTATTAATTAAAGCAAACTATTTATAACTTGGACGCTTCGCTTGCGAGCCCGTGTAACGAACGTCAGATAATACGCAATCTATTAGCAATTCATAATTATAATTCCAATAAGTCATTGGAGCCGACGACAAAAATAATGTCGCGACCAAATAAGAGGAGCGCGTTTAATAAAACCTTCAATTAGCGGTGTTCGTTATTCTTATCAGCACAAAGCCGATAAAACAGGAATGTCATAATCCCGCGTATCATCTTTCCTCCGCGGTTACTTTTTCTCGATCTCGTTGAAGCGTCAATCTGCTTAGTATCTTGGATCGTAAATTCCGCGGCGTTTTCGTTTGCGTACGACATGCGATAAATCCGAGTTCGGTACAAGCGACATACCGAGTATTATAAGAGCTGCCGATATTGGAGAAATTACGAGCGCGGTAGCCTGCTTCTCATGAACACTGTACGAATCGTTTCGCATGCTTGATCATAATTAATAATGTAAAGGCGCCCACAAAGCTGTCGGGGCCCCCGGGGGCAATTGCAATTTGCTGATAGGAAACGCGTTTGTGCGGCGAAATACGACGGACTCCCTACTTTTTGCGAGTTATTCCAACCCCGCATACTCTTAATTATCATTTTAACCAGGCTTCGCTATCCTCGCTATCCTGCCCGACATAAAAACATCAGCTCATGTAAACACGCAGTACAACGATTAAAAATTATTATATCACGCATTAATCAGACGGTAAATTACTTTTCTCCGTGCCATTGTTGGTCTTCCACTTTTGTCCGCAAGTTTCTTTCATTTCACTTTTCTTGTATAAATCTTCTGTTTCTTTCGTGTCGGCTTGCTCTTATATACGCTATTACTTTGATACCTTCAACGAACGATAACCAACTAAATTTACGAGAAAAACCAACTGAATTTTATAAATTGATATGGCGTTTTTCCAAAAATTATTGACGAAAAAGATGCAACCGTTATATTTTCTCTATTCTTTTTTGCATAATACAGATGTATAATTGCCACCTTACTCTCCAGGTATTAAACAACACTTTCATCTCCACCGATCAATGTTGTGTATATCATGCCACCATTGCTCCGGCCGTCATATTGTACATAGATTATTGATTCGGGCAATCAGTTTTAATCTTGAAAAATATTTCGAGACATTTAAAATCGACAAGTAAAAAAGAATCCACCGATGTTAATGAAAATTGCAGTTAATGAAATTTTAATTTCAAATCAGCTACTTGTAATGGTTTATAATTTATTTTAAAGTAAACATTTAATTATAATTATAACCAATATATTTTTATCGCATTTTTGATACAACGCAAACGTGACGCCCCTGTAGCGCGGCAACTTTGATACATCATGTACTTATCGACTACATCGCTATCCAATCCTGCGTTACGCATGCAGTCCTTGCACGCTTACAAGATTATATTTCCTGTAACCACATTACAGATTTACGAGCAAGTAATTTACTCTCTCCAGCTCCTCTAAAACTTATTCCGGAAAGCCAATCGGTTATGAACACGAAATTCATCGAATATATTGGCTACCGAACGCGTGGTTGCAATCAAGACTCACTTGTAAAATTAAAACCGACCGTATACACGACGGGTGGCTCAATGTAATTAACCGCAGAAAATTCCGCGCGTTTCATCGCTGATAAACAAAACGATGTACCGGCATTGTCCGCGGCGGAATAACATAAAAATTGCAAAAAAAAAAAAAGGGTAGCCACCGGCATTTAACATGAGATTTGCGCGCGTGACTTTGGCTACTTGCACGTAATATCACAATTGATAAACGACGCCGCTGTTATCACGGAGTCCAGTTAACAGCGACATTTAATCCTAATCCCTAAATATTCCTTAAAGCAAACAGGTTCTAATATACTCAACTTTCTTCGCGGGACTTTTTTTTTCACTCGAGCATGCACGCCGGATAATTAATTAACTTATAAAGATATTATCTTGCACATTAGCTTGCTTTATTTAATAAACACCAAATGATATTCAAGTTAGCAACGAAGAAAGAAAGAAAATAAAAGCGCCACGCTTAAAGCCACTGAAAGTATCTTTATGATCGCCTTTAAATAAGACTATTGTGATACGGCCGCGCGGCTTATTTAGCTGTCCGTTAATTCTGTTATCTCTCGGGCATTTGTAAACGGATATTAGACGCAATGCCAGTGGATCGTAAAAATGTGAAAATCACGGCAATTGCGGCCGGAATTATTAGCATAAGCGATTCGTAGCAGTCGAGCATAAATACGGAATGGATCTTCGCGCAACAGGTGCTCGCTGAAAAAAAGTCCTTTTCCGTCCAAAACGGTTTTATTTTCAGCCGGGTCGGCTTATTACCATGCGTTTCGAAGAAGACACGACGAAAAAAAAAAAAAAAAAAGGAATGTTTGGAGGACACGAAGTATCCATCATCGTGAAAACTGTGGGAGAAAAATGGCCGTGATGCACCGCTGGGATAATCCGACGTGATTGAGGTGGAGCGCTTTTTTCTAAGATTCTAAATGCGCTAGAATGCGCCCGGCCGCGGCGCATAAATGATAAAACGATAACGAGAGACGCTTCGCGTCCAACGTCGGACATGATTTTATAATTGCGCTTATTAAATGTAACCCGACAAGCATCGCCCTGATAGCGAGCGAAAGAAAAAGTAGTTTAACTCCGAGGCACATTAACAAGATCCAATGGTATTGATGTAATCGATAAGTCTTGCCACCTTTTTTACATACCCGCCTAACGGCACTTTGACAACTGATTCATACACCAGCTTCGCTGCCGCGTCTTCGCAGAATGTCATTCTCGTAATATCCAATTAAAAAATGTTAAAGCGCCCCGGAACTGTAATTTTCTTGGCCGCGCGCACTGTCACAATAATTGAATTGTCGTTCAAAACTTTCGTTTCGTTTTACTTTGTAGGCACTTTTAACGAGAATCAACATCGAAACTTAAGAATATTAATACAATTTATTGCACGTGTCACGAGAATTGTTATTCTTAAAAACGCCCGGGAGATACGACTTTCATTTCATTTCTTTTTTTTTTCCTACTTCTTATCGAGAGAATTGTCCGTCCATTTTTTAAATTTGACATTAACAAAGTGATTATATTTAACGATATAATAAATTATTTCGCTCTTTTCTTTTATTTATTTGTTTGCTTTTGCATTTGCAGGTTGATTCAATAATGGCTGAAAAAATAATTATTGGAAAGAAGGTCCCACTGAAGTGACTTTCTGAGGTTCATATATCACGAGTAATCATTAAAAGGTATGTGTGGAGATTCTATTTACATAAATCAGCGTAGATATAAAGGAATTGGTATTTCAGTTGCAGAATGTAAATAATCAAAACTGTTTTAAAACAAAAATAAGGAACTTTAAATGATAACTTTAATGATGATTAAAAACAAATTCTTTGCCAAATCTAGGGAATTAGATACATATTTATAACAGTGATGTTTTGAAATATGTTTGAATATAAACTATTAAAGTATTGCTTTTTATGAAATTTCAAATTAAGCATAAATAAATAAATTATTTTGAAGAATACTAAAAAATACAATGGGAATTTTTACGATTTTTTTTCAAGTTTGTTTTTTATAACAATAAAAAATTATTTTCCTTAATAATTAGCATTAATCAGAGGCTAATTGTGATTTCGCAAAATGTGTAAAAGATTCAATATAAAGCTTCATCAAGTTAAAGTCCAACTATATTCCTTTATCGACCATATTTAATAATAATGGAAAGGTAATCTGATTTATAGGCAGGCGGTCTAGAAAAAAAGTTCTCACGTATCTAAGAAAACGTCAAGAACTCAAATATCCATACACACATTTGCCATGCACTCTTCAAAATAGAAATTATGGTGGAGTTGGATTATAAGGTAGGAGAGAAAATCTCTTTTGAGAAAGGATCTGGCTTTTTACGCTCCGTCAGGTATAACTCTGACGGGGGTATGTTCAACCTGACAGGTGCATCTCCCTTTGCTTTGAACTCGGCAACACATTAAAACTTTTATCCGAAAGACAGTATCGTCAATTTGACGGATCAAACGCCGCTGATCGGCAATAAGTCTCAGCTTGCAATTGCGAAATTTCGGAAATATTTTGAACTTAAAGTTACGTGATTTAGCGCACCGCTCTCGGTATACTAAATTTAGATAACTTGTGTACGATTTTGTAATACGCGTGTTTGGTATGTAAATTTCTCGGAATGCCTATTAGTGATTAATATTTGCGGTAAATTATTTAATTAGAATTCAAATGTTATCAGAAGTTGATTTGTTACACTTCGCATTCTGCGCGACGAAAAATCCGCGCGAGCGTTGCTACAAAGTTGTGATTTATTCGGCGTCCAACGAATAATAACATTTATATAATTAATTAATCAAATTACTTTAATTAAAAAAAAAACTGTTTATACGAACTGGTAAATTTAAGCGCTCAATTTAGCAAAGAATAAATATAATACAAATAAATCAGATTCTGATTATAATATTACACGTGACAGAACGAAACGATTCTTATATAACAGATACTTGAATTTATAACCCAGTTTAATCATAGCGTAACAACTACCGTATTTATAACAATTTTTCTATAATAACTTAACATACTTCATATTACATTTTAAATACGAAACATTATATTCGATAAAACAATTTTTCGACAACGGTTAATTACACTGACATTATATAATTAATAAAATTTATGGCGACGCAGATAAAATTATAATCTTTCGCGCATATCCCGCGCCTTATTAAATCGAATTTATAAACAACTAATAATCTCCTGCCAACAATCTGTATGTAAATAGTCCAAACAACGAGGAAGGTGGGGGACTAAAAAAAAAAAAAAAAGAGGTGGCGCAAATTTATGACGGAACGAACGATAGCGCACGTTCGTGCGCGCTGAAAAATGTCATTATTGTTCCCCTTAAAGTATTGCAAAAGAAGCTAAAAATGGGATCACGTGACTCGTTGATTTATCGGAGGACAAGTGAATCGAGGTATGCGCACACTCGGGCAAGAAGGCAGAAGAGGTGGAAAAAGGAGTCGCGTCGTCGCGACGCGTAACTGTTTTCCGTTCTCGGGAAAAGTTAACAACTTGCACATAGCAATTTTTTCGTTTCGCTCGCACAAAACGCGCGATAAACGATAAGTCGTTTGCGATCGTCACCGCGCCCCGGCTCATTAGATAACGTAATATGAAAGTAGAATTTATCACACAGTTTACTTTGCAATCATTAACGCCAACTGTTCACTTGAAATGATAAGAACTTTTTATTGCAGTAGTGAAATGCTATTAACGCAATAATTTACAAAAAGTACGATTGTAACGTAATTGCGATATATTGTACATAATTTAAATGCGCAAGGAGAAAGAACCCCGGCGACAATATAACCTTTATAATTGCCGGGCGAACGCGACAAACGGTCCGAACCGAGCGGCTTTTTCGAACAAAACGCAAAACGATTTTGCAATTTTAAGGACACGTACGTTTTGATTACAGCCGTCGGTGACAGTTATGTCACGAATGACATATGTGTAACGTTGGCGCTGCGTAATTAGTAACGCAGCTTACAAAATAATAGTATATAAATATCACATTTAAGGGGCACGCCGGTCAAATAAAATACCGCGCAGGGAATTCTATCCCGCTTCAATATTTACGTTCGTAACATTTGTTCTCCGGATTAACATACTTAATGAATTTGAATTTTAAATGACGGATTTTTAAAGGGTACCATTGAGCAGAATTTTTAATTAACATTGCAATATGCCGCGGTACGAGCGGCGTAGGGACGAAGAGAAAGAGGGCCGAGGAGGGATTATAGGCCAGGCATCCGAAGCAGAGATTCTCCCTGCTGAAGTAGTCTATCGAAAAGACCGAGTATTGGCACAACGCATGTTCGCAGTGTGTAATTACTCGTCACGTGAGGAACTTTCTGCATTTTTCATTCCCGGCCGCGAACGCACCAGCCATTTAATAGTTTGATTCTTAATGAAATTCTTCAACGAACATCAAACTGTACGCGTCATTCTCAATTAATGACTATTATCGTTATTCGAGGAATTTTATGACGGAATATAAAGAGAAAGAGATATCCTCAAATTGTTGCCGGACATTTTCCATACAAATATCTAGTGCGAGAGAAACGGTTATTTTTTCAGCCTGTAATTACTAACGAACAATTTGCCGCGCTTGCGTGGATGGCTGCATATTAATTGCTTTTTCCGGCAATGACGAAGATTCGTAATTTACTTTTATAATTGACTTAATGTTTATTTAATACAACATTGTAATTGATTATAGTCGTTTGTCATTGAAGTCAAGAACATAATTCACGAGTAAGTGCCAAAAATCTTTTTTACGTCCCTTTCTTGTTCATAGGTAAGATTCAAATTGGTGATAAGCATGTCACCTGTCACACTTAAAACCATTACGTTATTTGCGTCTAACAGCAAAATGCTAATATTCAGTTTAAGTCTATAAATATATGGTCTGGTAATATTAACCACAGTCTTTTTTAACTTCAAATCGTGCAGCGCAGATACAATCACTGTCATCGTAAAATTCAATTATTCAAACAATCAACTGCAACAAATATTTATTATTGTTACATTTCGTCGCTGCGAAGGGACACACGAGAAAAGCATAAAGAATGTATATTTATTGCACGAATGAAAACGCGCCGGATTCGTCAATCAAACTGCGATTGTTTTGACAATTAAACAATTGGAAATAAAAATGTTTATGCGAACCCGAAGCAATAATTAAATGCAAAAAAAATATGGGGACGCGATATAAAATACATTTGTGGGTTACAAGGCACCAAAAACTTTTCTTATCTCGCATACCACGGCGACTCCTACGTTCCCCTCCTTAGATTCAGATCCATTGTTCTGGCTCCCGGAAACTCTCGCCATTGTCCGGTCCTGGCAAAATGGTATATATCTCGCACAACAACCTGGTTTAAGGATAGTCAAAAGAGCCACGATATCGGACGAACCACATACGAAAACAGTTCTTTATCCTTTTTCATTATTTTTTTTTTTTTTGCACAAGTACAAAACACTTTGCCTATTTATGCCAACGTTCACGATTCGCTCGCCCTTGAAAATTTATATAGAATACATTCTGAAGGGAATCCATTGAGCGTGTACAATATAGTAACGTCGTATTTATGTGATTTTCCAATTTATTATCATTATTACAAAATCATTAACTGCCGGCAATAAACAGGATGAACTCTACTTGTTATACAAAATAAAACCTGAATAAAATTAATAACTCGGACGTTATCATGTAAGGTTTATTAGTGCAATTTGGGTATACTTTGCACAGTAGTTATAAGCCATGTACACTCATTCGCAATATGCATAAAGAAAAGAGGTAATAGGCATGTATATTAAGTATCTATTTAAAAACACGGGCAAAGCAGCCACGAATTAGAGGGAGAAAGAGGAAGACGTCACAGAATGAAATTTGCGGACGAACCGGTTGAGAACCATTACTTAGTCGGCTCATAAGCGGGCGAGCCTTTAACTAAACTGTGGAGATTTCAACGCTCGGACGTCCACATAAGCGATGTCGACGTTTTTTCGGTCGCATTACGACCAGTCCCCCCCGTAATTCGTTAATTTATCACGATCATCATTAAACTTTGGAATTCAGTGTTTCACCGAATTCAAAACACCGAAGACACTCTTGCGATTTACACTCGTCATTTTTACGGCCGGGCTAAGTTTTTTAAAAGCCGCGCGGCCGCAATAAAGACGCGCAATAGACGGTAATGAACTTTTAATTTTACCCGCGTTGGAAACGTTCGTGAACCCGCAACAACGCGTACGTTTCGTTTAACAAAGTGGATTCGTAATAACGGCCTAATGATTCCCTGATATTCCATTTCTATATCCCGGCCTTATCTGACATCGAGGCAACAAATTAACTCGGCGAAACCGCGACGAAATAAGCAACAAAAAAGAGAAAAAGCAGAAGAAAAAAAAAAAGCGGCAAAGTTGGGAAAGGAAGGACGAGAAAATGGTATACGAACGGCCGGCATTATCAATTCCGCGGCATCAACGAAATCAAAACCCTAAAGACGGGTTGGGCGCTCGAGGTGCAAGAGACGACAATGACAATCATTATCGTCCTTGCGCGCAACGACCACAAAGCTGACGCGGTACGTAATCCTCGTAGGTTTTATTGTGCGGCATTATTACAGCTCGGCGTTAGAGCGATCCCGCGCGATCGTAGTAGGAAGAGGTTTTGAAGAGACTCTCCACCCACACGCGCGACCGACATGGAAGCGATTAGCGGCAAAAATACGCGCCGATCGTATTACCGTTTGCGCGCAATGCCGGGCAATAATGGTGGGCTGTCGCGCCCGTGGAAGCGATTGAAAATTTTCCACGGTGCGTACGGTGCGTTATAAAAGCGCGTGGTTATTGGCGCGGAGTGCCTCCCTGGACAGGGTCGCACATCGCGCGGCGTAGCCCGAGGCTGTCTTCTCTCGCTGGGTGCCTATTTTTCACGACTCCTCTTTTTTCTCCTTTTAATTCCATCTCCCCCCTTTTTCTTCGTTTAATCTCCCCACCATCGGCGCGCGAGCGTTACACGGCTCACCACGCACTACGTACAGTCCATTCGGCCGACCCTCCTACTCTCCGCCACAATATTTATCTCCTCTCCTCTTCTTCTCTCCTCTACTCGGCCTGCGACGGACAGGGCCGCTCCGTCTACCTCTTTACTTTCCTTTTATCTCTACCTCGAGCGATATCTCTCGTACATCGGCTCGGGCCTTCTCCATCATTCGCCGTCTAATCGGCCGGCCAGGGCCCTACTTCGGCAGTAGGGCCCACTCTCAAGGCTACACGCCACCATCTCAAATTCATCACCAAATTGTCCGGGGACCGCTCCCTCTCTCTCTCTCTCTCTTTCTCTCTCGGTACCCCCCCGAGTCGAGTCCATTTGGCCGCGACTTTAACAATGCTCTTTAGCGTCGTCTCTGGTCCATCTCGTTGGGTTGTGGAAAAGAAACGTCTGGCTCCTACGAGAGACGCGTCTGCGCTTCATGCATCGCTTCTCGTACGGATCTTCATGTATCCTTCTCAAGGTGGCGCGTGAAGAGGAGACGGAGGAGCTGGTGTATCAAAGGAGTAAGCGGTGGCGAGAAGGATGCAGGGACCCCCCGCGCCCCGCGCTCAGGAATGATGGTGCCGGGTGGCCAGGGATAGATGGCCGCGCCCTCTCTCTGTCCCACGATGGTCAAAGGTAGTACCCATCCTTGTCGTGGCGTGTCGGCTACCTGCACGATATCTCTCCGAGTCTCGATGGGCCTCTCAAAACTGCGGGCGAAACGAGAGGGGGCTCGAGGAGAGGCTACGCCGTAAAGCGAGAGGAAGAAAGAGAGAGAGAGAGAGAGAGAGAGAGAGAGAGAGAGAGAGAGAGAGAGAGAGAGAGAGAGAGAGAGAGAGGGGGGAGCG
>JABFPN010000219.1:0-59235 GCA_022817305.1 Leptoteleia sp. ZL-2020 | reverse complement strand
GTGTCTGAAAAAGTCTGCAACTGTCTGAGAAGATATCAAAATTGAGACTGCTGACTTTTGCAGACATTTGTAGACTGTTTGGAGAAACTTTTTCAGACATTTTCGGACTTGATTGCAGACTTTTGCGAACTTTTGCAGACAATAAATTTCCACAAGGGAGTATATTTCTAGGAAATTGGTAAGTTGTATGCTTAAGTAAATATAAAAGTATTAGTAATGAAAGGCAAAATTAATTATTATAATTTTTTTCTCTATATTTAATTAATGATTATGCTCCAAGTATTAAAATTGTATATAATTTTTAAACATTAAACAAACCTTTCATTGTTGATAGCATAAACTAATATCATACATTAGTTTATACATAATATTATCTTTTTCATTATGTAAGGCTTTATATATGTTGTAATATAAAAAACTTTAAGAATAAAAAAAGTTTTAATTTATGTTATTGTTTTCACAATCACAAAACTATCCTATAATATTGTCAGTCAATTTTGAAACATAGCAGCTTGGTGGAACATTCTCACGTTTATTGCAGCATAGTTACAACCTTTATTTTTAATGCTGGTTTTTAAATGATTTCGCAAGGTTATTATTAATTTTAAATGCAATTAAAAAATATGTGCAAGTTATTTACCTTGATATAAGGTGCAATGATCCAAACGGAAGGTTCCTTTGAAAATAAAATTAACCTGTAATACCTGAATAAAAACAAGCACTAAAGAAGTGTAATTTTAACTCATGACGTTGAATGCTAAATGTAATAGGAAGAATGTCGTATGTATCGTATGTGTGCTGTAACTGACCTAATTTACTATTTACTTTCTTATCACAAATATTTAGCGCAACTATAAACTATAAATAACTTTCAAAAGCTTTTTCTTTCATTGTACAAAATACACAAATTAAGCGATAATTCCCTTGTGGAAAAAAAAGTCCTGAAAAAACGAAAAAATATTGAAAATTCCCAATTTTATTAGTTTTTCAATGTTTATTGGCCGTTTTCAACATTTTTCAGTATTTGTCAGCATTCTTTTCCACAAAGTTTCACTTTAAAAAAGACTAACTTAAACATAAAGTCAATTATTCTTAATTAATATCCTGATTTTTAGTACACTGAATTTTATCCCACTATTAATTTATTAAAAAGAATAGTGTTAAGATCAGCAAACAAGTACCTATATGATGCTATTTGTTTTTGAAATTCACTTCTTTTTTTTATTCACGATCAAATTTTCCCGCCATTTCTAATATCTGATTTCAGTTGCAGGTGTCGCGATCGAATCTTTCCCAGAAATAAAACGCTGATTTATATTGTCATTCATGAGTCAGTGTTACTTGTGATTACTTGCTTCGTTACTTGTCATCGCAAAGCAGAGGAAAATTCGCAGTAACTTGTCAATCGAGGGAAATTTAAGCGCAAATTTGATAAGCATGTCGTTAAATACAGCGCACGCAAATGGCGGTGTACTCATCCACAATGCCGAGTGGTAAGTAAACAAATAAATTAAAAGTTTATCGTTAAAAGCGGCTCCACAACTTGAAACTGCGATTCGATATTGCTCGAATATTCTTAGTCGTGACGTTTTCTCTGTGGATTATTGTTATTCGCGTGTGCATATATATATGTATATAATATATATACGCACATACGGTTATAGAGTTTGATTGCAATTATGTTATACTTTGTATGAGTGTTTGCTCCTACTATAGTCGGCGGGGCGTTAACTTGAAATTTTAACTCGCATATAGGCGATTAAAGCATTTTAATCATTCAAATATTAATGACATATTAAATACTTCAATTGCGTAATGTTTATTTTCCTTTTTTATTACTAATTTAACTTTATAGATAATTATTTTATTTTACATAACGTATCAAATTTTAATGACTTTGGTACCAAGTATATACATATATACGTAATTTATCGGTGATTAATCATATATAAAAAAAACTATGTTCATACTTTAATCTGTAGTTAAGTACGTTGATTGATTTATTTTATTATACAAATAATATATTCAAATGAATCGTTGGTAGTTTACTACCATGTATTATGATTAATATATTTTATGAGAGGATAAATTTGCGGTAAATTTTATAATGAATAACATTTTTGTAATGAAAGTATTATATAAATTTATTTTACGAATCAATTACAGATTGCTTTAAAGTACTTAATGTGTTCTTGAATAATCGAAATGATGCAAGAAATGAGCAAAAAAAGAAAGACAAATAATCTGATGAAGCTGTTGATTTATGAAGACAAGTTTTGCTAGTATATACATTATAATATTGTAAACATATATATATTATACTTGCATCTTTAAAAAATAAAATAATATCATTAATAGGTATACAAAATCATGTTAATGATATTATATGTCTGTATGACATTGAATATAATATATTTTTGATTTTACAAAATTGATATATAAGTTTATTTTAATGCAATTAAAACATATATAATAGGTGTACGAGTAACAATAGGTACACAAGTAATAATTTATTTAAACGAGTAAAAGTAATTTTTAAACTATATTTTTTCAATTTTTATTTATAACATAATTATTAAGGATTAAAATTCATTTACATTCTTATAGCATTGTACTATTCTGTGACAATGTCAATATGGAATTTCATGGGCAACAACAAGAGGAATTTTTGGGAACAAAGAAGGGAAAATTATACCTTACAACCCACAGAATGATTTTTAACTCCAAGGATGCAAAGGATAAAATGCAGTCATTCAGTTTTCCATTTATAACTTTAAGTGAAGTGGAACTCGAGCAACCCATGTTTGGAGCAAACTTTATCAAAGGAAAAGTTAGGGCTCAACCAAATGGAAATTGGATTGGCGAGTGTAAATTCAAGCTGAAATTCAAAAGTGGCGGGGCAATTGAATTTGGAAGTGCTATGTTGAGAGCTGCTTCGATTGGTAATTATTTTCTTAATTTTATATTTAATTTTTATTGGCAAATTTAATATAAAGTCTTTTTCATATATATATATATATTTATATATATGTTACTTAAAATTAAACAATTTTATAATTGTTTTGACATTAAAGTATAATGTTCTTTATGTACTTTTTTTAGCACAACAAAACAATCCACAATTTGATGCCCCTCCACCTTACACGCCACCTTCTTCAAATTGGTACGCTGCTCCTCCACCTGCTTATCAAGCAGCTCCAACAGGTTATTATGGTTGGATACCACCAACTGATGTTTTCCCTGATCGCCCTCCAGGTATAACAATTATGCTTGTGTAAATAATAAAAAAATAAATTCCTAATGTCAAGAGAAAATAAAAATGTTTGTATGAACGGATTTTCAATTATAAAGGCCGTGTGCCCTTAGGGTATGCTGCAACATTAATTCTTGTAAGATTTGAAATAGAAAAATAATTAAACATAATGCTTCTTTAAACAATTAAAATTGAATGAATACTTGTGATGTATATTTTGGATTACTTGTAAATTGAAACAATTTAAATAAGATTTTACTTTGTTTAATACAAGTCGAGAAGTATTGGAATTGAATAACACCTAAAAGTAATGTTTTACTTTACACGAAACTTGTTTATTTCATGTCTGATAAATTAATTGAACATTTAAATTTCAAATAATGAATATTATAAATTTAAAATGTAAGATGGTTGGTTCATTTAAATGTTATCTTGATATAAAACTCAAACTTTTACAAGTTTCAACTTCTTCCTTTGTCATTTTATTTAACATACATGTTTTTTTTTTTTTTACCAGATGGTAAATAAAGATATTAAACAAGTTTCCATTTTCATTGAAAGGCATGAGTATTTTGAAATTTTATGCAATATACGACAAGTAAATTTTTTATATGAAAATTAATTTAATTTTTATATAGAGTAAGAAATGATGTATCAAGTTATGAAAGCACTTGATGAAATTTGAATTCATTATAGCCAATAGCGTTTTCATGACGGATTCACCTCCACCTTATCCTGGAATAAATGCAGCTTATCCAGGATACAGCGCTGGTGGTCCTCCGCCGCAACAAGGAGCTTGGGGTGGACCTCCTCCTCCTCAACCTGGGCCCCAACAGAATGGTGTACCAGGCTGGGCCAACCCGCACTACAATGGTCAACCAATGTCACAAGCAGGTGCGTATCCCCTTTATGGCCAACCTGTTAATCAGTATCCATCACCGTACAACAATTATCCCAAACCATATTGAATAAGATTCCTTTCCCCTACAATCATCAAATATAATCAAGTGTAAATAAACTCTCATTTCTTAATAAAAGAAAATTAGTATTATTTCTTTTGTTTAAAGAGCTAAATGAAAGATAATGGAAAGGAAAACGTAATTATTTATTCTCATAAAGTTTTTCTATATTACTTAATGTTTACACATTAGTGAAGAAATGTTAAATTTCTTTATTTATTGTACAATATTACAATACATGATGCAAGACTTGAAATAACAAATTTACTTGAGAAATGAGAGTGGAAAACTGTTATAATTATATAAAAATGGAGATTAAATTGCAATAACTAAATTATACATGAACAAACATTTTTAAAACTATGTATCTTTGCTTATTTACTATTCGCTACACTTTGTTTGGCTGTACTTTTATAAATGTGTATATATAATATTACTAGCTATTAAGGAAACAGTGAAGAGATGTGTGAACAAGTCAACGAAATCTTGTAATTGACTTCAAGAATGATATAAAATGTTTTTAAATGTTTGAAAATGAAATGATTTTTCGGTTTTCGTATAATCACTTTGTATGCATAGCTTGCAATTTAAAATTCGCTTTATTTATTCTAAAATGAAAAGGAAAGTATTGTATACACTATAGATATAATATATACATATAAATAATACATAAATATGATTTATAGCGCATATAATAAATATATAAATTATTTCTTGGAGGATTATTGTTATTTATTTTATTACCTATCAATATAAATTGATTTAAAATTATTACTTGAAAAACATCGTAATTATTGTTAAATGGAAGCAAAGAAATTTAAAAGTACGTTTCTTACTTTGTTTTAAACAAAAAATAACACAATAATCAACGAATGAGTTATTTATTTAACATAAATTTGTTTCAATTAAATACTCCATTAAAGTACTTGTATAAATTAACTCAAATGTAGTCATTTTAAATGAAAACAAATGATATAAGGGTAATGAGAGAGCAGGCATATTAATATTGAATATACGCATTCGCGTTTTTCTTTTTAAGTAAAAAACGGAACATTACATCAAACACACGTAAGAATAGTTTGGCAAAAATAAAAAAATGAAAAAGGAAAAAAATGCGCATCTTGCTAGCTAATCAAACCTCTACCGGTCCTTCAAACGTGTTTCTATTTACTGAAAGCTTGCGCTAATTGACGCGCGCGCGTTTTGAATATTGTGCAAGGCCGGTTGCGCAACCGCTTGCGATAATACATTGGGACTTTCACTGGGCCCCCGCGTGGCTTGGTCTCATAATACATAATATAATAGTCCACAACATAATAGTCGTGCGCGAGTCACCGACGACTGAACCAAAACCGCCGTCAATTAATTATAATCAAATTACATGTATGAATAAGATCAATAAAACAAGACGAGATAATAATAAATAATTAGCAAAAGAGAAAAGAAATTACAATCATCGTTTAAAGTACGACGCAAATAAAATTTCGGTGGAAAACAAAAAGTATGACGGAAGCGTTCAGTTTATAAGTCGCGAAACAAGTGGAAATCCTGATCAAATGACTGACACTCGCGAGACGTACAATATGCCGAGGAGAAGCAACAGGGCCAAATGGTACCCCAGTGCGTAATTTTTATACATCACTTGTACGACATTGATTTTGTTAAAAAAAAGGGAGTGTTGAGTTTTCGGGAAATAAAATCCATGCATTTCTTTGATTAAATTTATAACAACATTATAACAATTTGAAAAAGACAAAAAAAAGTGCAAATATAAAAGTGCAGTGCTCAGTGTTGATTTGTGTTTGAAAACCTTGGCATTTTTAATATTGGCTTTCACTTTTTTTTTCTTTTTTATTATTATTTTGAGATGGAACAAAAAAAAACAAATTAGGATTCAGAGGAAGAAAAGGTCGGTTCTCGAATTGATTTATGGGGCTTTCAAGGATGATGCACGCAAATTGTTGAAATAAGTTTTTTTTTTTTTTTTTTTGTGATATGACGAATAAAGTTGCATGTGACCATTAAAAGATATTATTTATTATCAAGACATTATAAAGGCTGATTTTGTATATAAAAGAAAATACTCAAAATGTTTGCTCACTTCATAATTCTAAAAGTTTTATAAATTAATCACTGATTTAACACCAAAGTATGCTATACATAATGTTAGGGTAACAAAACGAATTATGAGTTTGATCATGTGAAATAATGTGAACAATTTTTTTTTAGATGCTAAAGCTACGGAGGCTGCACAAAGTGCGTACTATGATCCCAACAGACCTCAGTGTGCATACGTACCACCACCTGCATATTATGTAAGTTGCATTGTAAATATTACCATAATTTTGTCAAATATTTTTATTTGTGTATATAATTTATTTTAACGTAAAAATTAAAATTTTAATTAAATTAATAAAATAATTGTTTAAATTTAAATTAATATACTAGGCATAACAAAAAATTGTATATAATTGTAGGAAAGCCCGCCAAGTTTCCAACAGGCCACCGATAAGAAGAACCAATGAAGTGGGCCGATTTAATTATTATCCACATTCCTTAATTTATAAAAAATAACATCAAACGATTTTAAGCCATTAATCTCGCAGAATTTGTACGACCGACTCTCCCCATAGTTCCTCTGTGTCATTTAATTCTGAAACAAAACGCGCAGTTAAAACTCATGATTATTTGAATATTGCAATTATTTACCGTTGACTGTTATTTAAGATGAAAAATATATATATATATATATATATATATATGTATTTAAATTCATATTGTTATATATTTAGTAAGACAATGAGGTGAACGAGAGTGAAAGAGAAGGGGGAAAAATCCGTGTCAGAATCGTTTTTGAAAAAGATATAATTTATTTGCAAATTAGTCTGTGGCGAATTCAGTCTTGTTTTTTAAGCTCATAAAGTCCGCCGCTGAGACTGACGATGTAGTTTGTACAAATTAATTAAAATCCACTGATTTTAATTTAATTTTTTTTAATGAAATCAAACGAGTGATTTCGACTAGTTTTCAAATGAATTTTTTACTCAAAAATATTATAACAATTCTTTATATAATCATTGATCAGAATTATAGTATATAAAATATACGATTCAATTACTAGTTATCATTCAAGTACAATTTACGAATTCAATAATAATTAATAGAGATTGTAATGTTTAAGTAATAAATAATAATATGAGCAAATCTCAAAAATTTAGTAAGGTTTATATTTTTCTAAAATTATCATACTTTGTTTTGCAATTAAAAATTTTGTTTTAGAGATTTGTTCATGTACAGTTTTACATATAAATTATTGTACTTGATTCTGCAATTAAGCGTCGATATAAATAGTATTTTTAGGGTTACATTTAGATGTTCAATATAATATGTACAATTTGAGTTTTAATGTAAAGAAACTAGGCTCACGTTATCGAAGAAAAAAAACTACATTTCAATTTTGGCTTCCAATTGGTTTTTGCACAATGCACGCGCGCAAACACACACACACACACACACACACACACACAATTTTACTTCTTCGAAGTCGCTTTTTGCATTTATTGATGTAATATAAAATGAAACACCTTTATAACTTTTAGTGATTATAATAATTAAGTCACTGTCATGCGAATTCGAAGGATTAAAATGATTACATTGATTTAATTAATAAATATTAACACAGAATAAATGGCACTACGTTAATTTTGTGTTAGTTGTGGTTAATAAATAAAAATTATAAGATTAAAACTGTTTGATTATTGCAATCATAATACTGTTTATGGCTTCTCCCATCTTCGCATCAAATTTCAAACAAATTGTACAAATTGTTATTAAGGTTTTAAAAGTTTATCAAACGATAGTCATTTCACTGATTAAAACCTTTAGCAATACTACTGTAGCAGCTCTGCCAAAGTGTGCAACTATGCTGAACAGCATGATCAATATTTCCGATTATGCATAGATTTACATATCTCCACTCAAATTTGCCCATGGAAATTTGAAGGTACAATTTTAAATAAAATGGAGTTGCATTTTTAAACAACACGTAGAAAAGCTGTGACAATTATACTTGATATTAAAAATAATAATAATTACTCTTATATTATTATTACATAACAGAAACCATAATTATTGTTTATAACATAAATCTTAAATTTATTCTGTTTTTCGTTTTTTTTTTTTTTTTTTTTATAAAAATACCATTTTATTTATATATATTCAAATTATGATGTATCACAGTTTAAAATTATAGAACATAAATTAAAGAAATATAAAGTTCCATTTGTTAAAATGTGAAAAAACTTGAAATTGTCGTATGCTTAAGAAAATAAATGTACAAGTCAAAATGGCATAAGTCTGATTTGTAATTGAGGGTTTTTTTTCAACCATACTCTGAAGTAACAGTTAAACTGAGAGTTCCATTTTCGACTTGAGTACTGTGATACCATATTCTGGTGTCCAAGAGAACGACATCACTTTCGTCGACAAAAAAAGTGAACGGCTTGCATACATTATTGCACTCCGGAGTTGGTGCAACGGACCACGTCTTGCTGCCGCGGAGCTGTGCCTGCCACATCAACCGCGGAATGTAATCCAACTGAAATGTCATTTTATTAGATGCTATCGCACTTTACGTTTAATTGTAAAATTATTTTGTTTCCTTTTTAATTCATAATTCTGCGCGTTTTTTTTTCTTTTTCTATTTGAAATTCATTCGTAATCTTTATATTTGGAATTTTTCCTTTCACAACTAAAATATAAACAAAATTTCAAGGACTAACTTGAAAGCTAATTAATTACAAAATGGCTATATAACCAACTATTAGCCTAATCGCAATAATATACGTATATGTATAATGTGTATATAAAACAACCGTATCATCATTAGTTGTTAGTATGAAAGCTAATCTCGAACAATGCAACTGACCCCTATCGTTATCCCAGACCCTTAATTCAAATGAACATGGGCCGCTTCTCAAATTTCAAGGCCTTTTAAAACTTACATGCATGTGAGCCCCCTGATTGTATCCCAAAAACACGTAATTTGTCTGTGGGATTTCTGCATCGTCTGGCAGAAAGTCCGGCGGTCGGTAAAATTTCCGCATTACCTCGAGTACTTGAGGATGGCAATTCTTCCAGCCCACGTACCAAGATTTCTCTCCTTCAAGGTTCAACGCCCTTCGTGGATCCATTGTTAAAACTTGTTCCAGATTTTCAAAATCACTGTGAAAGTGTAAGAATTGACACTCTTCTATAATAGATTCATAAGCTCCAGGAATATTCCCGTATAAATTGCGGAAGAAGTTTAAATTAAAAACTTGAGATGCTGGCCAGTCTGCAGCTGCTCGTTTAGCAATCATTGGTCTGGGTGAATAAGCAAATGCTTTGAAATATTCTTTGGATAAATTTTGAAAAACGATGGCTTGGTCCACTCCTTCACAATAGCTGCAATCAGATACTGGCCTAGTGAATTCCCAGATTAAATAGTTGTTCATTAAAAGACATCTGGATTCAACAAGAGTTGTAATTGTAGAATCCAAGGCAAAAATTTTAATTAATATTATGGGCAAAAGAATGGATAAGATGAGCTTCTTCTTCTTAGTAGATGGAAAATGTGGGGTGGTCTCTTTCAAATTACAAACGGACTTTAATATATTCAGATTAACACCACGAGTTAAATAAGAACGATTCAAATCTAAAAAAGTCTTTTGCAGAAGATTCAACTGATCTTCTTTGGTCATCTCTTGGGCAGTGTCTGGGTGGTCATCATGGTTTTTGGGCAATTGCTCATTAACTTTCTTCATATATTGGACAGTTTTAGAAATAATATATAAACTTTGGCAACAATGGAATGATCCTTGGAATGAATTTCCGACGGTCGAGCATTTATTTGTTATTAATTGTAAACTAATAATTTCAGTGTACATTTGATATCTGAAAAAGAAATAAAAATGAAACATAATTATCTGATTTAAATATTTACTAGCAAAATGAAAATGTTTGCACTTTTCATCCTTTTATCAAACACAATGTATTTCATTTCAAAATGTGAGGAAAAATGTACAAATTCGACCTTCAGAATCATTAATTTTTCTCCCTAGGAAGGAGAATACTCTGTTGCATAAACAAAAACAAACTTTTCCCTTGCACTGGTGACACAAATTCGCATTGTATACTCTATTGATTGCAACATTCTTTAAGTATACCTCCTTAATTGCCGAATACAATATTTTAATATATTTAAAAAGATAATTACAATTTGCATACAGCAGCAACAAAGGTATCGCTTAATTATCTTTAAAATTTTATCATTATTATTTTGGTTGTGCTAGCCCTTGAGATGATATAATAATAATAATAATATTACTCAACAGCCCTGAGCAGCCCAGTTAACAAACCATAATCTTTTTATATATTTTAATGTATCATTTTTTAACCATCTTTTTTGGAAACATTTTTTTTATATAACGCTGATAAACTCGTAATAATATAAACTAAAATCCATAATAAACCGTTGAATTTTCCACTCGGTTACTCATGATTTTTTCTGAAAGAAAGAGTACGTTTTCTCAATCGTAAAACGTTTATCAGAACAAAGCAAAATGAATCATTATGTTTTAACTTGTTACGTCACTCCTTCATTTATACACTACATAAAGGTGGGTATTTTACTGATATAAATATTTCAGATAAAAAAATTCTTCAAGAAAATATATATTAGTGAATTATAAATTTGTGACAAATAAAAATTCGAAAAAATGATATAAATGCGCGGTATATTTAAATTATTACTGCGTGTCATTCATTCGTATACTTATATTCCTAATCAACAATAAAATTATTACTTCATAACATTCACTTGTTATTTATCATAATAAACAAATTTTTACGAAATAATATCATAAATATTGTATTCAATAATGTACTAATAAAATGTATACCATGCGAAATAAATAGAAATTAAAACACATATAATGCATAGTTTGTACAATAAAGAGTGCGCCATAAAATCTTATTTATAAAGTAAAGAATTGTACTTATTGTGCGAACACTGTATCAATGATTTCATTTTATTCTGAAATGTTTGTACAATCATCTTAATTTAGTAAATAATATTGTTTTATATATGTTTGTATATAAAATAACTGTAACTTTGCTAAGACAAAAACGAGGAGTGATTTCAATGCCTGTTACTGTTACTTATTATTATGATGGAGTAAATATTTTCAAATTCTTCCAATGGAAAATGTTAGATTTAAAAGAGAAAAGTAATATTAAATATTACGCAACAATGTTAACAGTGTAAACAGATATAAATGTAGGAATGATTTAACTAAAATCATTACTGCAAGACTCGGCTAATCATGTGAATGCGTATGTTTGTTTACAGACTCTTGTCACCGTCCACAGCTGGATGTCCCCGATTCGAAAGTGCAAACCAGTTCTTCATCCTCAACTGCACTTACCAATCGAACTTGTTGTTCAAACTTGTTAATTCCGAACATTAGAGTACGTCTGGAGTTAGACTGGTCCATCGAAGAAGCAATTAATCGAGGCCATCGAGCTTGAATTGTTCGGTTGATAGAAAAGTGACGGAAACGTCAACTCCTTGGTTTACTGAACGGCCGCCACTGTAGTGTCACTACTCAAATCTAAATTGTATCCACCTTGTTTGCTTCCACTCCTGGTAAATTCCTGGTAAACCTCTTACTTATACAATCGTAAGTTGTATATGTACACGCATAATTCCGAGTCTTCTTATCCGATGTTATCTGTCGATTGGTATTCTTATCTCGGACTGGTCTTCAGCATGGTGTCGCACCACGTCACACCTGACCCCAGTGTGACGTGACTTGTGATCTTGGCCTTGGGCCAGTTTGACTTTGATTGCGGAGCAAAGGCCGGACTATTGATTACACTCCGGCAAACTTTCACCTTCCGATTGGTCGAGAGTCTGGATAGAGACTGGCTGTACCACTCTCGACAAAGTACAGTCTGTTTGCATCTGCCCCCCTTCAATGCCGAGCGCTCTTTTAAACTCAATAAAGCGCTTCCTGCGGCTCCATATGCCGCACACGCGGACGCTTTTTGTGCCCGGATCTCGGCGCGGCTCTTATTAAGGGGTGTTTGGATTTCGAGGCTCGAAATAAAAAGTTGCCTGGAAATGTTAAAAGTAAATTAATTAACGGAACATCCTCATAAAAGATGGTTCATAATATTTTATCATTAATGATTAGTTTCGATAATTAGTAAAAGATATTGAATTAAACATTTTTGAATTAATGAATTTATATTTTTATTATTCTTTTGATGGCTTTTTTCCAAGTTTGTAAATATATATCCTTTGATAACACCTTATTTGGATTAATAATATTAAAGTGTTATTTTTACAGATGAAATGTTCCAAGTTGATACATTTAAAATTGCTCCATTGAATAAATCAGAAGGTAAAATATAAAACTAGTAGAGACTTGTGCTTTTTCTGCATTAAGGTTTAAATTTCAACAGATGTTATAGTAATGAAATGATGCGAAGGAATATATATATATATATATATGATTCTTTTGAAATCCTGTCAGCTGTCAAATACAGCACAATAAAATAAAAAGTCTTTATACACAGATAAATATAATTACCATTATAAAAAGTGTAAATTATTACTTACCCTAGTTTTAATTAACAGGTGGTTGACACAGTGGAAACACGCCCAATATTATATTTTGTATTCATGTATCTTTGCAAAATATGTTATAAATATTATTTAATATAAACATAAATATCGTTAGAATTGTGGTAAGTAAAAGAAACACCCGTGTTAAATTGTAATATCTACCTTTATTTTACGAAAGAAGGCATAACAGAACTTTTTACATAGCGACGAAGGTATTTAAATATAAATTCTTTACAAATATGCAAATTATTTGATATTTGCAACGAAAGCACTTTTTATATTGTACACACAAAAGTGTTGCTGGCATTCGTTGATGTTAATCATAATAATAATTCATTCCGATTTGTGCATAATTAATTGTAAAATAAGAATTATAATTGTGCAAGAATGTTTAAGCTTGAATACAAATGTAATATGTTTGCTTATTATTATTATTATTATAAAATGTTTTATAATATTTACTTTTACTTTTCTAATAGCAGCATGGAATTTAATCTAATTTTCACAAATAACATTATAATATATTAATAAAATACTCTGTATTTTAAAATATATTTTATTATACAAGGGTTGATCAAACAATATGTGGAATTTAATTCCAATATAACTGCATGCATTTATCTTGTCTTGGCATTGGTAGCCATATCATTAAATAACAGTAAATAACATTTACGTTTTTTATGAATAAATTTTACAATTTTTGATTGTACTTTTTTATATTTGTCCGTTATGTCCTCAAAATACAAAAAAAGATTACAATTATTTCAAACATTTTTCTCTCAGTATAAATGATTAAAATCAAAATTTGTTCAATTTCAATCAAAAGCAGTGCTAAATGACTACTGTTCAGAAATTGCTAAATAAAGTCGACAGAATTACTTAAAAAGGTCACAAATGTATGATATCTCATGGCAAGTACTATTATGAATGGGAGAAATTCAATTTCATTGAATAAATATTTGTTGGAAAAAAAAGAAAGGAAAAACGAAAATACCACGTATTATTTGATCATATCTTGTGCGCTATAATTCCACTCGTTTCAATGCAATTACATAATAAGAAATCAGCCCAATTATTGCACAATTAAATTCCTCAGTTATTACGCCATTTCAACGACAATTCCTTCTACGCCCTTGATTGACTCTAATTCTAATGGAAAACGTTGCACGTAATAAAATTTTTAGTTTTTGTTGTAATTTCATCTGATTTAATGTCATTTAAAAATATGCTTAAAGTTCAAACCTGTAATTTTATGTTGTTTTTATTATTTTGCTTAACTAAACATGTTCAAAATTTGTCTTTGTGACTTTGGAAGATGTAAAAGCTGCAACCCACATGGAAGGAAGTATGAATAATTATGGCAATTTATGAAAAACGATACCTTTTGTCTCTTAAAATACGCAAGTCTTTAAACTTCTTTGTCTCTCCCATAAAATAATATCAATAATTATATATCAATAAAGGAGAGAAAAATGAACTACAGTGTCAATCAAGAAAATTATTTTAAACATATATTTCTTTGATTATTTGGGGGAAAAAATTAAATATTTTATTCCACGAAGGTTATTTGACAAAATGAAATTAATTTTGAGGGAAAATTTTATAAATAAATGAAAGATATTTTTTGTATGACAGTAGCTCACATTTCACTGCATCAATATCATAAAGGCGTGTTGCATCGAATATACAAATACTTTGTAAATACGGTCGTAAATATCTTTATTTTAATTACAAACTTTACAAGTAAATCTAACAATAAATGACATTTTAATTGAATAAATTTTTTCCGAAATAGAATAAAGAAAAGACTTCATTTCTCAGTACACTAGTATAAAATTTAGTGAGTGTGTTTGTTCCCAATTTATTTTGCCAACTCTCTTGTGATTTTTCATCAACTTTCCAATTGACTACAAACTCCTTATCCATTTTACAATTTCATCCAGAAAGTTTTTCAGCTTTTATACATACATACATATATATATACATATATATATATATATATATACATATATATATATATATATGTATATATTATTATTATTTATTTCATGAGTTTTCCGAATAAAAATCTTACAGCTTTCCGCCCTGAATGAATCAAATTTATTAAACAATTGATATTATATTAGACTGACAGTATATGTGACATTACAATACAAAATGGGATGAAATACAAAATAAGAAAACCAAATTCTTATTCGGATCACTCAAACTAAAGATTTGTTTAGCATTTGTAAAGCATACAAATATATACACCGAGTGCATAAGTTTGTATGCAATGGTGTTGACAATTTAAAATATCTGACTAGCCACAGTCATAAGTATATCCAATTTTATAATTAATTCATATAAATGGTGTTCTGATCAAAAATAACACCACTTACCAAGAATCGCCTCTTTAATTGCAGACGTATATTGTGCAGGTACCCAGTAAATCCAGTAACGAGAAGATTCTGTTGTACCTAATTGGATAAACTGAAACAAAAATGTAATAATTATTACAATGAAAATATATAATACATAGGTTAACACAATATTATAATATTTTCTTAATTCTTATGATTATAAATTACCATTATATGATATTCTGGATGATCATGAATTGGTTCACTATGAACTCCCTTAATTGTATTCATGGGAATCTTATCTGTTCGGTCCTTTGTTCCAATCCAAAGCTGGTCTTGCTCTAATTTGAATGTTAACCTAACTTTGCCACCTAATTTGTTCATCATTCCTGCTATTGGAAATTCTGGTAAAGGATCCTGCATTAACAATTATGCAGTTAATAATATTCATATTAGCTTGTTTATTTCAATTTATACAAGTTGACTGATATTAACTTTTGATTTAAAAAAAATAAAAAATAAATAAATAAATAAATAAAATATGTTCAGTACCTTGATGTTCAATATACCTGGCATAACGTCATCAGGCATGCCTTTATCCAAAATTTTTCGATGCATTTTTTGTTGGGAAAGTGGTTCTTTGCTAACAGTAGCTTCTTCAGCAAGATCTTGCTTATTTGGACTTGAAATTGCTAATACATCATTGAGTTTAGACCCAACTATCATAACTTTGGCACCTATCAGAAAAACAATAATTTATATATATTCTTTATGATATACATACATATATATATTAATAGTATATTATTACTCAAATTATGATGGCATTTAATGGTCTAGACCAAGATTGTGTTTTTATTATTAATTTCATTCTATATACTTGACTCTTAATATTTTTTTATTTTTCTTTCAACTAATTGTGGTATTGATTGACATGTAGATATAATAGATAATATACCTTTTGTAACACCGAGATTTCTCAATGTCTGATCATCTTTGGCTAAACCTTTGATCATAACCTTTTGCATTGCTTGTGGAACAGAAATTATATTTTGCAAATAATTTTTCAGATCAGCTACAGTATCATCCAATGCAAAATTCACATCAATCTTCTGTTTATTATAAATAACTTTAAAATCTATGTATTCTTTTGGTGGACTGGTGTCACTGTTTTCATTTTCCATACTCTTATTCTCGGTTTTCTCTTGAATGTTTGCTTTTGAATTTGACAATAAATCAGGACATGGTGATGGTGGGCAACAATTATCATTGTTGTTACTTTTTGCTTCTGAAAATTAACACGCATGAAAATATTAAAATGTAAAAAAAAACTAATATTATTAATACATACATTCTGCCTACATAACGGAATACTTTTTTACATATGCATGTTAAAATTAATATTATAACACTAGTAATTATATAATCATATATTAATATATTCTTGAAATTTTTGACACCAATTATCCAATTTTGTTTATTATTGTATGAATTGTTTCATTTCAACTTTACTTAATCATAATGAAAACTTATGTATTTCTTTCAACACCATGAATCAATACATTAAATCTGCATTATTTTGGTTGTTATATTAATCGATATAAATATTATTTGTATATATTTGTATGTGTGTATTAAATGTATCAAAAGTAATCTTATACTTTTGTTCTAGAATGTATATTGTACCAAGACTAATCTTATAAAAATTATGTTTAAATGAAGACCAAGTTTTTTATTACAACAGTAGTATAATTTTATTAAACAAACAGATAATGTGTAAGGTTATGTTCACAATCAAAATACTGAAAACATTCCAAGAATTACCAACAAAATTGGTAATATAAAAGTAGAAGATTAAATGCCAAAAATTATGATACAATGAAATATCAAATAGATTGACAAAGTGATGAGTCATTTATTATAAACATTTAGAATATGAGGTTATGTTATAAAAATAACAAAGTACTCGTATGATTGTTAAAATTAAAATTTGTTTTCTCTAGACTTATTTATTCATTCTGTTTACCGCAAACTTATCAAAAAGAGAAATATTGTATTTCGTATAGAAAAGGATTGGTCCCAAATGAACTCTCTTACTAATGGACTTTAACGAACAAAAACGTTAGAGTTAATGTTTATGATTATGTAAAATCGAAACTTTGTCATGACTACCAATTGATTTATATGAAAGTTGTTGTTAATTTTTCTACAGAATTGAAATAAACTTTTCAAAATAACTTGTCATCCACTTACCAGCACACTCCATGATTACAATTACGTACTACTATGAACAACTATGAAGCACTCATAAACCAATCAAACGAGCAAAGGAAAAAACGACGGGAAAATGTGTGTTTACAGCACTGAAATATAGTAATAGTGGAGAAATATAAGCTTTGATATGCGCAATGCGTGCCGAATAAAATGGTTAGTGGTTAGCGGGTATAGCTGTCTTTCTTATACAGACAATTTGAAAAGTTGGTAAAATATAATGAAACATTTTCATGAATTATGTAAAAAATGAATTATGAATTACGTTATATAATTATGTAAAAAATGAAAAAGTAGACAAATAACAAATTAACAAAGCAGTATATTAATTATTACATTTTTAACTAAACTGATTTACCATTTATGATACATGATTCATTATTGGGTGCTTCCGGAATGTCTCTTGCCGTACAGATTCTGCACCACTATAAAGTTTTTATAGGAATATTTTAGTTACCAATAATAATCAATAGTAACATATTCTTCACTATTGATTATTATTGATAACTAAAATATTCCTATAAAAACTCTATTACAGTGCAGAATCTGCACTGCAAGAGACATTCCGGAAGCACCCATTATTATATATTTTATGGCAAAATTGACTGGCTGCATTATGTATCTTCTTCTGGTTTATTAAAATTTACATGTTCGTCTCTCAAACGCAGTATTGTCAGTCCATTTTGAAATATGCCTAATAACATATAAATAAAATTTTATAATGAGAGAGTACTTCGCATGGTCCATTATTTAATGCGCAAGCAGAAAGGAGTCAGACTGAGAAAGATACACCAAATAGTATCAGTCTGTCTCAGCATTTTGGGGAGTAGGGGATCATTTTTTAAATCATAAAATTGCAAAATCATCACTCATCAAATCAATCAGAATAGGCCTCCAATGTTTTTATATTTCAGTCGTCTGCAGAGTTTGCGACATCTATATAACTAAATAAAATTTATTTTATTTATTATCAATAATTAATATATTTAATTATTACTATGAAATTTATTATCTTAAAATGAAGTGACATTTTCGTATTATTATTTTTAGAATATTGGATCATTTAATTAATCATTTTCTTTATTTATGCTATTACAAAATAATGTTATTAATTAAATGACCACGTTTCATTAATTAAATGTAATTGTTATTAATTAAATAAGACTTTATAAAGTTGTTTGAAATTTATATATATTGTTTTGGCGGCAACTAAATTGCCCCGAAGAAAGTATTTCACATATATATATTTAATGTCACTAGACTCCCTACTTTTTTATATAAAAATAAAACTTGTCTAATCAACGTTTAATTTCATCCAAATATAATAAAAAGTTTAAAATTTCCCGCCCTGGCTCAGTGGCATAACTAGATGTCACTGCTCTCATCACGCCGTCTGACTAGAGCAGGCAGTATTAGTTTTTTACGCGGGGTGGTTGTTGAGTTGTATATTTTGTTGTTGTCGTTTGCGCTTCGTTTTAGCATACCACCGTCGATTATTACATAGCCGAAAGAAAGATGCCGCCGAAGAAGCGAGAGAAGGAGTTGGAAGGGCCGAAAGCACCTAGAACCGACCAAATTCAAGCGGATCACGAGCTCTTCATCCAGGCCTTCGAAAGTAAGTTCCGCAAACGCGCCATGAGCACCCATTGTTTTGTCTCGTTCGCTGCTTTCCCGCGAACATTTGGGTTGCTCGGATCACGCGGATACCGCGATGCTTTTCCACAATTTTGTCGATCGAGCCAACCACGATGGCTCCCAACCCGCTCCCACCTCCCCCATTTTTTAATCCACATCCCTATTAGTTTCACACCTGTCATTTTTCAACGATTAACGCGCGAAAATATTCATTTCTTATTTCATTCATTTTACAATACATCTTTTGCAATCCATTTTAAGATCATTATTTTTGTGACTCTTGTAGTCATATAAAGATTTGCCCCAACACGTTTCTCAGTACTTTCTTGCTCTTCTTGTTTGCTTAGAAATGTTTCCAAAATTTTTTTTTTTTTTTTTTTTTTTTTTTTTTTTGCAAATATTCCCGATTCCTTTAACATAATTGTTTGTTACTGCTTTGTCTTGTAGTTTTCCATTTTTCTTCATTTATAAGTGATATTGAAAATATATTTCTTTCTGAGACTCTTTTTATAAAAATCAGTTTATCGAGTGAAATCTGTAGGTTTAAGGTACAAAAAAGTTTATTGCATTGTTGTTATAATCAAGGGAAATTTATACTGAATTACACTTTTAAATTCGTGTGTTTCTTCGAAATAAAGGTACTAAAAATGAGTTGAGTGTGTAGATAAGACTATTGAAACTACATCAGTTTAAATATATTTTTCACATCTACTTTTGCAAAAAAGTTCTTAAGCAAGACTAAGAAAAAGTTTACATGATTATAAAAACTAAAGTAAATTCCTCAAACAAGCTGTACATTTTTAGGAGAGAAGAAAAAGTATGGTGTATTTTAAAACATTACAAAAATATTAAAGAATCTTATGAATTGCTTGGTATTAGCTTTTATTGAAAATGAATAAATAATTTAAAAGTCTGATTCAGCAATATAATTTTGCATTTTGTGTAGAATAAATTTGTACAAAATGAATGTAAATAATATAGTTGCCTTATTTTCTTTGAATTTTGGTAATTTGGTTATTTACTCTGCAAATGTCTGCATAAATTAGAAATACTGACTTTTGCAGACGTTTACAGAGATTCAGATAAATAAAGGACAATTAAATTAAAAAAAAAAAACTTTCCACAATTATCCTGTATTCAGATGGGTTTCTAGTACTGCCAACTTAAATTAATATAATTAGCAATGCAGGAACAAAGTCATGGTTGTGTTATGCAATAAAGGGTGAACATAATATTTTATATATAAAAATAAAAGTAGACTTTCCTAAATTCCAATTCCGTTTTTTTAAATAAAAAGTACATTTGATTAAATAATAACTTAAAATCTTGACTGGTAAAATTAATAAAATGTAATTAATTATTGATAACAATAAATAATTAAAGTAAAATTATGATTTGTTTCTTCATTAAAAGTGAAAATTATTAGTTAATTATACATAGCTAAAATGAAATATAATGATTGATTGTTTTTTAAATTTAATTTATTATTTCTTAATTAAACAACATTTGTTTTAAATATCAGTCCATTAAAGTCCAGTGGTTTCACTGCAAGCTCTCCTGTTATATAGCTCACTAACAGTAAATGAAACAAACGAGCTCAAACAATAGTAAACAACAGAACCCATTAAATTAAAGATGCTGTGCTCCAAAGAATTAAAACATACTTTTGTTATGATAACATTTTTGTTAAACCATAGCTAAATAGGATTCATTATAATTGAATGGAAAATGTCATAGTTTTCATCAATTTCAATGTTTGTCATAAAGTACATTTTCATATTCATTAGTATTCTTCCAGTAGAACAATACTGCTCCGGTCATTTTATTTGACAAATTGTGTTAATGAGTGATGGTAAACTCTTGAGTAATTACTTTAATTTTTTGTATTTTTTGTTTATCACGCATAATCTTTTTTTTTTTTTTTGCTTTGCTTTCTTCATTGCATGAGGAAGCATTTTGTATCAACTGAAACCAATTGTTTTTGCTATTTAAATATTTTTCATATTCTCATGTACCAGTGTAATGGAGATTTTGATTACTTGGTGGTGGTAGTAGTAGTAGTAGTAGTAGTAGTAGTAGTCAATAACTACATTTTTAATTTCTCCAAAGTATATAAGATATGACACAAAATATTAGGATTTTGCTTACAGCCGTTTAAATATACAACATTGTTAATAATTTTTAATAACATTTCTTATTATGAATTCTAATCATAACGATCCCAATATTATTATTAATATTACTTTAAAAGTAAAAAAAAAGGTCTCTATAAAGAGGCCAACCCACATTGCTCTCTCTAAGTACAGGTTGTAACTACACTCTTGTGGTTGTGTTAATATCTTCATAATTTTTCATTTCTTTTTATCTTATTATGAATTATTTTGTTTTGCAAAATTTAAGAACAAGATCAGATAAGTTTTGGCCTGCACAAAGTCGTAACAAGAATCAGTCGCAGACTTCTCGTATCATACGAGTAAAACTCTAGTCATCACATCTTGTTCTGAATCTCAGAAGGATCGAATTTACAGGGTTCTCACGTTACACTTTATACATCAAAATGTCACATTACTTGCGAGATACTTTTTACATTACGCCATCTATTGGCGAAAGAGTTACAAAAAATGCGGGAATTTTAAAATATACATTCGGTTTCATTTTATTAATATCTTATAAATTAATATAGATATTAATTCGAATAATGTATTCTTTCTCTCAATTTATATTTGTGCCTAATTAATTTTAATTACCTTTTAACTACAATTATTAACGTTCTTTTTTTTTCTTCTTCTTTCAGAACCGACACAAATTTATCGATTTTTACGAACCAGAAACCAGATATCGGTAAGTAACAATGTAATTTCCTTACAAGAAAGAAAATGGATCGTTTAAAATGTTAACCGACAATTTAAATTCATATAAATATTGAATTATCATCAAGGGCACATCTCGTATATAAAATGTTTTATATAAAAGGCATATAAAAAAGTAATTAATGACGTAACAAAAAGTTAATTGATAAAGAAATTTGTAAAATTAAAAATGATTAGTGATCAATTGGAATTGATTTTATTACGGTATGTATTTTATTACTTTATTTTTCTTTATAAACATTCATTTGACAGATTCATTATGAAGTGTGTGTGAAATGAAAACATAACAAACAGTAAATTTTATTAATTAGTGTGTATTTCCTATTCGCAGCCTATATTTTTATTTAGAAACTTGTCGTATATGAGGCAACGGATGTCACGGTCCCATAAATCACGGGAAAATTTTAAAGTGGATAGCATTTATGAGAAGAAAATGCAGGAACAGAACGTTCAAAGGGGATTTGGTGGGTCCAATCGTCGCTATATGAACCTTTCATTTTTAGGTTTTTATGATAAAAAACGTACGTGACAATTGTATTCCCGTACTCTAAATGAATCTAAGTGAAGGGAGAAGGTGTTATTAAATTTGTATTTTACAGTTGAAGAACCACAAGAAAATCCTGTCAAGGTTGAAACAATATTGCTTACCATTTGTCACAAAAAACGGAAAGACGTTAGTTCGCCGATTATGCAGGTATCCCATAAATTATTCTACTTTGTATTTTGTAAATGGAGAAAGTACTGCAATTTTTGACAATAATTTTCATTTTAAACAAGGTTTCATTTGGCATAAACGAAGTTCCGATAAACCCAACCGAAAATCATCCGTTACTTAAGACGTCTTCGATAAATATTCCAAACGAATCGTTTATTTTAAATAATGGACATGTAACGGAAACTTATATGTTATTGCTCAGGGTTTATTGTACACCCAATAGTAATAATTACCTTTTACACAGCTATGACACTGATGGTAATGACCAAAACTGGCAAATTTAATTCAAATGAAAATGCAAATTGAAATATATAACACTTTGAATTATGTTTCTTTTAAGTAGCTTTACAAATTTAATAAACTATATTAATATAGAATTATTATTATTATTATTATTATTATTATTATTATTATATTTTCTTGCAATGTTTTGATAAAACTTTAATTTGAGTAATTACATAATTTTACATTTTATTGAGTGTATCAGTAGCGATTTAACTAACAAATTCAATAAACTGAGAAGAAATTTAATTGCAATACAAATATTAATTATTTATTCGTTAGAATAGATATCATGACTCAAAGTGTTAAACAATTAAACTTTTAAGCATATTAATAAGATGAAAGAAATTGAGATTATCTCAGACTAAAGAGAAATACTTGTGAGATATTTTCTTTGTTTTATAGAGCCCGCACAGAAACGTCGCAAAACAATCAATGGCGTGGTTCCTATAAAAATAGGAAACGAAGAAACTAAATTGTATGGATCAGAATTGATTGTATACGACAAACACAATCGTTGTTTGCTAACAGATGGGAATTATGAGCTAAGTTTGCAAGAAGTACAAACAAGTGTGCGATCAAGTCCAAAGAAACAAAGTTTTTGGGAAACTATTTCCGATATTACAGACTGTAGCGCATTTGACACGTTTAACAAGAGTCCAACTTTAAAATTTAGACTGACTTGGGTTAATGAGACTGATGAGAATAGTGAAAGCAAAGCTATTACGACAAATGGTGATAATAAGGAAAATCAACCTAGAAATAGTTAGTTTTTTACTTTACTTTTTTTTATTTATATATATTATTACTATTATTTTCAATGTTACTTTTTGTTTAAATGAAACGTTTTGATTAAATGAAAATGAAATACACGTAATTGTTTATTTTAGATGATAATGAAAGGTGTTCAAATTATACTAATGCTTCAAATAATAACAACAATGGATTGCTCTCAAATGGTCTGACAAATCCTAAAAAATCCATAACAGATAAAGCAGATGAAAGTTCGATTCCACAGCAAATTGTTTATCAATTTTTATACAATAATAACAGTAGGCAACAGACTGAAGCTTGCGAAGATCTGCATTGTCCGTGGTGTTCCTTGGATTGTGGCAGATTGTATTCATTGCTAAAACATTTGAAACTTTGTCATTCCAGGTTCACTTTTACATATGTGGTAAGAACCTATTGTAAATAAGATTCGCTCTACTAAATTTCATATTTATAAAATAAGAAATAAATTAAATAAAAGATGGATTAATAGTGTTAATAACTATTTATATAATTGATTTTTCTTCAAAGTTTTAACATCTTATCCATCTGATGTATAATTTTTAAACACACAGAGCTAACAATTTGCTTTTAACATTTTTGTATTTCTTGCAAATTGATTTTTCTCCGTACATAAACCATAATTGATCCAAATACAACAAAAACTTGCAGCCAATCTCGCAGGGTGCCAGAATCGACGTAGCCATAAACGAATGTTATGATGGATCTTACGCTGGTAGTCCGCATGAATTAATATCACAACCTTCGGGAGTTGCATTTTCAAGGACAGGACCTACCCGACGTACCAGCGTAACAAATATTTTAGTTTGTCGACCAAAACGTGTAAAGCCAAGTTTAACGGAATTTTTGGAACTAGATGAAAATGACTTTGAAAGTCAGCGCCCTTACATCACCGGACATAACAGGTGATGTTATTAAACAATTGCACAACTTAAATATTCCAATTGTAATCATAAAGTTTTTAAACTAGTAAATCAACTTTTCATTCATTAAATATATATCTATAAAGTAACTGTAAGAGAAGTATAATATTTATCCTACTTGGAGGAAAGACATAATAATTAAACTTAATAATTAACTAACGTTTGATTTTAGATTGTATCATCATACTGTGACATGTTTGCCCATTTATCCTAAGGAATTAGATGTTGATTCGGAAGGAGAAAACGATCCGAAATGGCTTCAAACAAAAACTATGATGATGATCGACGATTTCACTGATGTGAATGAGGGCGAAAAGGAGCTAATGAAAATGTGGAATCTGCACATTATGAAATATGGCTATGTAGGAGATTGTCAAATCCCGCTTGCGTGTCAAATGTTTCTCGAAGCCAAGGGAAAAGAGCTACTTAAAAAGAATTTATATCGCAACTTTATTCTTCATTTGTGCAATCTTTTCGATTTTGGTTTAATCAGTCCTGTTGTTTTGTATCAAACAGTACAAAAGCTTCAAGAAATCATGCGAGAAGAAGGTGAAGATGGTGGTTTAAGAAGAGTTCTGCAGCATTCGCATGAATCGCAGGTTCGACACTGGATCGTTAATGGTGAGTTCTTTAGAATATCAGCTTAATAACACTCTCATGATAATACTGTAAGTTAAATTGTGCTTAACCCTTTGTACCAACTAATGTAATTTGTTTAAATTATTCAAAGGTATATTATTTTTGGTACATTTCAAAACAAGTTTAATTATATAATTAAAAATGTTTTATTATACACTTTTAAATTTATATAATTCAGCCTCCGAGTGTTTAACATTTATTAAAGTTAAATTATAATTTAACTTGATTGAAATATTCTTCATTGTTTTCATATACCTATTTATATGCATAAGCATTTGTGTAAAAAACAAAAAAAAAAAAACAATTATAGCAACATGTGAACAAGCTTATTTATTAAAACATTATTTTCTTTATTTGTAAAAAATCATTTTACAAATATTTTTACAATGCACAGAGAAGAATATTTTCTTAAAATAATAATTTATTATGAATGTTGTGAATCTTATATAACACTCTTCTAAATCTTTAAACATTTTTAACTGTTGGCATTAATTAGTTAAAATATCATAGATACTACCAAATGCCTTGATATCTTTGTTTTCCTTTGGAAATAATCAGTAGAAAAATATATATTTGGTTTTAGGAGCAATAAAAATATATCATTAACGTTTAGAAATATGTAATTTAAAATGATTAAGATTGTTTCATTAGAGTAAATTGATTTAAAAGTAATAAACATTTGAAATAGATTAATCTAGCACTGTATTATTTAATGATGTGTATCTTTTTAAGGAAGGCGCTAAGCCTTAAAATCTACTTGAAGAAGAAATTAACACAGCAGTTAAAGCTTAATTATTGTAGATATTAATATTTGCGTTAAAAACCAGTACTTTTTTCAAACCTTTTTATCAAAGTATTACCGTCTAAAATATATTTTCTTCATAAACCAATAAATGCTATAAACCTTTAATCCAAATATAAGTATCTTTACAATTATTAATCAAATGCATTGCTCCAGGTAACCAAAAAATTATATTTGTGTAACAAATTTTCAAACAACGTCGTTTGTATTATTGACTTGTACGGTAAATATTGTTTACTGAACGATGTGAAAAAACCAGGATGTCGTTATTACTACTAGTAATCTTCAGTTTGTTAAAATAAAAGATTATTAATAAAACAAAAATCTGCATCTTACTCTGTTAAACAAACTAAAATTTTACATGCAAAACATTGCACGTTGAATATAATGGCAAAATAATGGTAAAAGTCTTTGTTTTTATATATTAAAAAAAAAAAAAAAAAAAAACTTTTGTAATATATTTACAAAATACAATGTTTTTACTGTCCAATAAACGGACGAAAAATAGCCAATTTGGAAACGGAAAATAAATATATTGTTAAAACAACTCGCGGATCCTTTTCCAATGTATACAAAAAAACCAAGACTTTTGAAATATAAATAAGAAGAGAATATTTCTTAATTCAATAATTTTTTTAGGCATCCATCCGAACATCAAAAAAGAGCCTTCTTTTACCAACGACGTGATGAAGAACCTCGGTTCAACAAAAATGAACTTTACTCGTCTTTCATTGAACAAGGGTAATCCGCAGAACGGAGCAACGAAAGATGCTCCCATGCGTCAACAAGCAGATCCACCAAATCGACGTAAAAGTGTCGGATCGATGGAAAATTCAGCATCATTACGTCGCAAAGCCGGAGAAAATTCTGGCAGTGAATTTCACCGGCGGAAGCTTGTATTAGACGCGGCGATGCCTGTAGTCAACGGCGGTAACCAAAAAGCGTCATACAACGCCAATAGCTAAAATTCCAAATTTAACGTGAAACATGAGAAATATCGGAAAAGAAAGAAAAGCAATGAACAATTGTTCATTGGAAAGTAAGAAGGAAGGAAAAGTAATAATAAATTAAAAACGGAAATGAATTCCGGCATTTTTTGTACAGTATTTGTTACGCGATTCTGAATTTATTTTATATTAAAATTAATAGCATTGAAGACATTTTCAATGGAAAATCAAAGGTGAATCGAACCGAATCAGTTAATAATATCATCCAAGACACCCCCTTTAGCGTAGACGAATATCAACTTTTTTTTTTTCATATCGTCGACGCCCATCCCCCACTTCTCTTTCGTGCGTTTTTGGACATTACTGTGATTTGCACTGAAAAAAATCCTTGTAAAATTGCATCGACTATCGATAGAAAAGAATAAATAACTTTAAATACTGAAATTATACTCTAGAAGTTTAAATTTACTTTTCAACGTATAAAATTAAAATTGAAAACAAAGCTGAACAATTTGGTAAACTTTATTAAAGTTTAAACCATCCATTCGTGAGGCTTACTTGAAAAGTTAATTTCTATAAATAAATAAATAAATAATTAAATAAGAGGCTGGTTTATTTATTATAAGGACAGAATTGCAACCTTTTTTAAATTTGATCATTCAGCAAAAGTAAATACTGGAAATTATTATAGCATGTTACAAGTTTTATATAATAGATAAAACAATCTTTAAATGTTAAAAGTATATTAATAAAAAATTGTATAATATAAGTCAATTATAAATAATTTAAAGTTATATATTTGAATTGGATATAAATTTCAGTATTGACATAAACGTCTGTATATTAATTTTATAAAAGTATGAAATTCAGTCCTTAATATTGTATCAACCTTTTTGAATGAAAAGTATATTATAGAAACTACACATTAATTTGTACAGATAGATAGATGGTTTATAATGTAATACGTTTTTACACTATTTCTTCTGTGATTTTTAATATAAGTATAGTGTAAAATATGTGTAAATTTACATGAATTTTTTTCATTGTACTTTTCCCGCGTCAACTCTAGTCCGTAATGTCGTTAGACGAGAAGACAAAAAGTGCCTTGCGAATTTTACACTACTTTTTTTTATTTACCACCGAGTGATCGACTTCCCTTTATAATCTGATAACATGGTTCTGTACTCCTGCCTGTAGCTTTTTTTTATTTTAGCCACAATTTTTGTTAATTAATTGCTCGAATTATTTTGTGTACAGATTTTTCTTCACTTTATGTTCGGCGACGCGAAGCTCGTTAATCTCGCTTGTCTAAATATAGTGTGTATGTCGTTATTATAAGTGCACATAACGAGCTATTTATGTATGTAAAACGGCCGACTGGGATGCCCTCTATAACGTATAATGACATTTATACAAAACTTTTTTTTTTAATAATGTTAATATTGGTAATGTTATACTTTCATTAATACTGCAATTAAGTTTTTTAATTTTTTTTATTACGAGGGATCACAGTTGACGTTCAACGATAGTCGTACAATTTTACTGATATCTATGATACGATATAATAAGATGCACAAAGCAGATAATAAAGTTCGTATAAACTTTTCTGAATTGTTCGAGTTTTTCCTCAAATCTTATTTTTGAAAAAAAAAAAAAAAAAAAAACTAACATTTTTCTTTATATAATTTTCAATTATTAACATTTACATCAATATTTCGAAATATTTCAATTTAATTTTAACAAAGGATGCATCAATAAATAAATATTGGCATATTTTTTTAGATTTAAATAAATTATTTATTCAATGTATTAATAATAGTAATAATACAGATTGTTTTATATGTACTTATTGGTTAGTTTCGTTAGTTTGTATATAAATTCAGGGGCAGCATTAAGGGTCAAATTAAACAAATAACTCATAAAAAGTATATTATCGTCAATAGGGTGACAATCTCCTCATACCAAAAATGGTGCAATACATATTTTCTGTGTATTTTTTCGCGATGAATACGATTACATAGGGGAAAAATAGCTATGTCTTATCTATGAAAAGATAGTTGCAAAAAACTGCCATTTTTTTCCATTTTTGGCTATTATCTTTTGAAGGGTAAGAGAGCGCCACGTTTTTTTTGCAGATTCATAATCAGCGCAAAAAAAATACAAGGGAAGGGGGGGGGGGTAACAAACCGAATAATGACTCAATGGCAACTTGAAAAAACATTCTAATATTCGTAAGATGTTAATTTCATTCGTGTGACTTATCCTAACAAATATCGACTCAAATTTATTTCATTTATAAAGGGATTTTATAAATAATTTCATAGTGTATTATTTTGTGTGTGTGTTTGTGTGTGTGTTATAATAACATAACACAAATTAGCATTTTTTTTTCGAAATTGTGATTTATTTACATTACAATTTTATTGAATATAACTCACTGAAGTTATCTTTAAGCGAAATTTCAAATTGATACAACATAATGTTTGATCAAATATCCCTAACTTTTATCACAGTTGGTTTTAAAACTTTTGAATCTCCATCATAATTAGTTCGTTCGTTCGTTTGTATTCAAAATACTGATTAAAATTTGTTGGAATGTATGCAATTTTCCACTGAACATTGAATTTCCGTACACAACGTAAAAATTCTTCATACATTGGTGCAACAGAATCCAAATCCTTTACGGTAAAAACATATCTTTTTTCCAAAGTGATGTATACAGTTTTCCTTAAGCCCGAGTTGAGCACTTTGTCCAAGGTTTTGACCAAACCCTCGGTTATTTTGTCATCATATATCACTATAATGTACAACAAAATGCTTTAATAATTTATTACTAGAATCGTTAAATAACGAAACATACATAAGTGATTGTACTTTATTTATCGAATTAATTCAATTTTTGATAAAGATAATAAATTTTAGAAAGAATAGAACTTTTATAAAATTAAGCTTACATAAATATAATACTTGATATTATTATTTACAATAGTTTCATATATTTTTATTTTTTATAATAATTTTGATAATAGTTAAATATACTAAATATTTATTTCAGTTCTATAAATCTTGAATTTACTATTACAATAAAGGAATGGTACAAAATTAATACATTTATTATAATATTTTGATGAGTATAAGTATGTTAATTGTCATTTGTTTATCTTTTGGAATGTTCTTTTAAAGTCCTACCGAAGTATCAAGCTTTCGTTTTTACACTGTTATATAACGATTTTAATTTAAACACATTTTACACTATTTTATTTACTTCATTGGCGAATGTATTTTATAAACATGACTATCCACTTTCTTACCATCAGCTGCCATAACAATGTTCGCATCTTCCACCTTTTTCTTCAAATCTTCGGGCCAATTTAAATTTAAAAAGTCAAGTTCCTTGATTGTATAGGTCGATTTTACAATTTCTTTATTTCTGGCAAAATTTCTTTCTATCAATTTCAAAATGTCGCCTAAATCTATATCTGAAATGATTAAAACACGAATGAATCAAAGAATATTATTATTATTATTATTATTATTATTATTATTATTATTATTTTGTGTTTAATAAATATATAAAATAAAAGTTATTTAATTTGTTTAAGTAATGTGAGTAAATGTTACCGGTACAAATAACTCTGCTGGCAGAAATACTAGCAATAATACTGCTGAGACCAACTCCAGATCCTAATTCTAAAACAACTTTATTCCGGAATAATTGCTGATTAGAAAGAATAAAATCTGCCAATAAGAATGCTCCCCTCCATACTTGTAATCCAACTAATGGTAAATCCGTTATAAAACTATGCTCTAAAATAAGTTTTTATTCATTTAATTGTTTGGAATATAAATAAATTATTATTTTATTTTTATTGAAGACGACTTTTATATATATCGTATATATGTGAATGTCTTTATAACGATTGATTTTTATCGTCATCGGGGAGGAAAAGATATTTCCCGATTATTTATTTACAAGCTTTTTTCAGAGTTATTCCCTGTGTATAGTTGATTATAGGTTTCAATAAAGAACGTATTGCGAGATCTTGTTTTAATAATAGGAACACTAAACTTGAACTCTTTCATCAAAATGATGTTATCAATTTTACCTAGAATCAATTTGTATAAAAATATTATATCCTGAAAGTTCTGCAAAGATTCAAGTTATGAAATAAGCAAAGCATAAGAAATAACATCGTACTTGTGTTCAATAAAAGAATGTGGAAAATGTAAACCAAAAATTTACATTTAGAATAAAATTTTATAAAATTTATATGCCGTATAATTCCTATTTATGTTTTGTTGTTCATTGGTTTTATTAGTTATATAATGTATGATTTGATGATAAAGTCACTTTATCTTCAAAATTGATACCGAGATCTTTTATTAATACAATTAATTCATGTAATGAATTGATATTAATAAAAAAAATCGATCGTTAAAGACATTCGAAAAATAAAAGATTAAGTCAAATTTTTGCATTTTGTATATTTTTCAAACATGTTTATTAACATTATTTATCTTTTAAAACAGTCTACTTTGAAATTCTAATCAAAATTTTATATCCATTGTTTGTTATCCTTATTTCCATCATTTAAAGTATAATTATTCTTATATATTTAATATTTTATGAAAACACAGTACAGAGACTAAAGATGGTTGTACATTTTGTTATATGGCCAGTGATTCCAAAAGATATTTACGGTAAAATGTATATAACGGTGTACTATCCAGTGTTGAAACATTTGTAATACCAGTTTAAATGAAATTCTACTGTTATAGTAGTTGAGGGGCGCACAGGTGTTGCAATTGTTCAAACAATTGCAAGGCAGTATAAAGTATAAGACATTTCACCAAGAATTTAACAATTTTTATTTGCATTACCATAACAAATATTTGACTTAACCCTAAAATATAAAAATAAAAATGTTGTCAAAGAATATAAGAGAAAAATATTTAATTAAATTACATTTACCAATTAATAAACATCCCTTCTTCTTTCTATTCAATATTAAGTCTCCATCATCATCCACTTCTATATTATTATCCTGTGATGGGTATAAAAAATTAAATTTCGATATAGTTGCTGAAAAGATTGCAATATTTGTTTATTAACAATTAAATTAAATAAGGTTTCATATTAATTATTAGTCCTACATTATACTGATGTAAACTAAAGAATTGAAACATTAATATATGAATATTCTGATAATGCAAAATATCTTTGGAATATATTTAAGATATCATACACAAAGAAAAAATATTTGGCTAAGAGAGCTATTTTTAGCTGTTTTTCAGCCCAACTACAGATTTTGTCTGTTACAAGTTTTTTTTTTTTTTTGTTTACTGTATCAGTAAAAATGTTGTCATGGTAACTAAACTAAAATGCTGGGTTTCTTTCTTCTCTCGGTGTACCATAATATACTTTTATGTTGATAAGATGATTTTAAAAGTAACAAATGATTAATTAATTTTTATAACATTCTCTTACTTCCTTCTTTATTTTCTTGAAATTCCTCTCTTTCCATTAAAACCTCGGATGTCATTTTATGCCTTGCCATCTAAAAGAAAACATTGTTTAAGAAAACAGCTTACAAATAAACAGTAATTAAATTCTTAAAATAAATTAATGATGATTAATTTGACAACTGTTATATCAGCAAATACAAGGCGTATTGCTAATTCGTACAAAAAGTACTTTTTGTTGCGAGCAGATAAAAAATATTCTACACATCATCAAATACTACAATAAATGTTAAAATGATATATTAAGCAAAATTAAACCAACAAATTTTAAAATATATAATAACAATAACGATTGATACTGAGCTGAATATTAAGTTTCACATAAATGGCTATGAAAAGTTTATTTAAAAAAACAAAACCGATAAATGTTATATCGTTGTTAGTTGCGCAATAATTGATTATTAGTTCCTAAATGTTAGTAATTTTGAACCTTGATTAAACGTCGTAATGGCAGTTTGATAAAGCATACAATACACTGATGTTTCGACGATTTATTTTAAGATTTACCAAGTGTCTTATATGTTATCTTACATAATTTTTCAGATTTAATAAAGATTTTACAATTAAACAGCTATGCTTTATAAGAATTCGATTAATGTATTTAATAATTCATATTCATTTTGTTTAATTGGTACAAAATTAAGTTATTTATTAATGAACAAAGTATTTTCAAATCAATTTACACTAAAAGAGTCAATGATTATAATGTATAGTACATTAACTGTTGCCAATTACAAAATTGCTGCACAGCTGGGACATTTAAAAATAAATATACTTGACTCGAAGCATTTTCCTTTCTGTATTATAACAAATAAATGACATTAATTTCATTTACAAGGACTATTCTTTAATCTGAACTTTCTTCAATTAAACGAAATGATTCGCATACAATTTTGCTTTTATTTTTTACTTCATTTTTTTCAAGTGGGTTATTTCCATAGAAATGTACAAGATTTATGATTAGGTATCAAATTTCCCTAAAAGAATTTCTGAAAATTTTTAGGAAAGTCTCCCATCCAAAATAGAATAACAAAGAGCAATATTTTTAAGCAAAAATTCCCCAAAGTGGGATAATGTTTACAATTTTATATTATACTAGATAGATATACTGAAATGATATTGAATGCAATTTGAATAAAGTTCATTATAAATGTATGCTTGAAAAAACGCTTAATATTTACAATTAAAGAAATAAATATAATAATTGAATTAATTCTTAAAAAATGAAAGAATTATTTCTGTATTATAACCGTTATTAAATATTCTTGAATGGATATTTAGCTCAGTATTTGTAAAATAATGAAGATAAAAAATGTCAAAAACTATGTTTAACTACATCTTATCACTCTTTTTTTTTATATTTCTAATAATTTCTTTGCATATATTTACACCAACATATGTTCATATTGTTTAGTCAATTATCGTATGAAAATTACTTGAAACTTTTACAATAGAGTACATTAGTACTGTGGAAAATAAATATAATTCAGGTAATCATTTACAAAATTTAGTGATAATTGTCAACAATTTCTGTTCCTACTATTGGCAAAATATTTGACATTTTGCATATTTTCTTAAAACAAGATTGTTAGTATTAAATTGAGTATAACATTTTCAAAGCTTTAATTTTTCAATAATAATTATTAAGACGTGTGCTTTTTTAATCTCACATAGAATAAGATTTATGATAATGTATCTTAATAAAAATAGTAATTTATTATCGATGTTAAGATAAAGAAGTATTTTATACTCTTGTTTTGTAATACACTGTTATATTCGACTATATCTTCAAAGTTGACAATGTTTTAATCAGATTTAAATTGTAATAATTTCAAGACTTTAAAACGTGGTACTTTTTAATGGCAATATTTCCATTCTCCTACACAAAATGACCCGATTAGTGGTCATGCCCTATAACCCTAAACCTTTCTCCGGACCAAAACACAGGTTACGTAATCAGCTAATCCGACATTAAAAAAGCCCAAAAAGTCGGTCCAATTTGCGCCTTTTTACGCGCATGGTCAAAAGTTGATTCAATCAGTCGATGACCTCGATAATTATAATTAAAATCTTGAATTCACAGTAGACTTTGAAAATAACGTAGGCGACAAGATCTAACCAATCAGCGCCGACCACATCTTAGCTCGCGCATCATCGCTACTCCGATGCCACGCGTTTGTTATTCTCGCCTCTCCCCTCCCACTCTTCCCTTCACTCTTCCCTCTTTAATGCCTTTCTATCAACCGTTATTTTGCTTGCGCCGATTTGTGGAATTACTTCTATCTTGTAATTATAAGATGATTTTTTTTAAAAAAAAGATGACAAGTCCTATTGTTTTTAAGTATCATTATATATTATGGAAAAAAAAAAAAAAAAAAAAAAAAAAACAGTTTCACGTTTAATATCAATTTATCTCTTTGATTTTACGATTTATCGTTTTCTGAAATTTTATAGTCCAGTTAAATTATCATAAATTTACAATACTTATTCAATAATTCAAGGAGCAAGAGAAAAATAGATAAACATTATGTGTTGTTATTTAATATTAGTCAATTAAATTTTATTTAACTTCTTTTATAGACCGCTCTAAATGTTTCGCACACAATTTATACGCCATTTATTTTTTCAACAATTAATTATAAGCATTCGAAACAATATTTATGTTGAGTATAATTGAAAGAAAATCTTATTGTGAAAGAAAATGTGATGTTATCCAAAGAAATGTTAATCTTTCTTTTTTGTACGGAATAACTTTAATATTTCTATTTATAACTCTTTTTTTTTCTTTCACGTATCACCGATGGATGAAACAAACCCTTTTTCTGAGTAATTATTAAGTCACCAAACCTACCATGAATATTTTTCTGTTGTTCTTACAATGTTCGATGGAAAACTTGCTTGTTTCTTAGGTGTTTTTTTACTCGATAAATACAATTCCCTCTTCTAGTCGTAACAGATATCGTAAGATATTTGACAAATATTTTAAAATAATATAATATTCTTATGTCAAATTTCAGAAATATTCCTGGTATATTATTGGGAGATTAAATATCCTAGAAATGTACCACAAATATTCCTGGGATTGGATATAAGGATGTTATTAGAAGATATTTGTGGGATATAAAATGAATTAATTTAAAGATGTATCTTCTATGCGGTAATAAAATTATTTGAATGTTGGAACAAAATGGAGGGTGGGGTGGGGGTGGGAAAGGGGGTAAGAATTAAAAAAAGAATGAATTAAAGGTTCTTTGAATGGAAGAAGGCATGGAGAAAAAAGAAAAAATTCAATTCGCGCGTCCAATGTATTGGCGTATTCGGAAATTGACATTATAATATTTTGTGAGAATTTGTCTCTTTTCTTTTTCATCTAATGATAACTTGAAAGAGAGACATGAAACATGAAAAATATTTTATGAAAATCTTTTCCGAATACGCCATATATTAGTAGAGCTTCCTTCGAAGGAAAGGCATTTATCTGGCCGCAGCTATCCTTTTCCCGCGCGATCTTATCTGACATCAACGGGGAGGCAGCACCGTCGCGACAAGGAACACGGATTCTCTCTCGCTTGGTGGTCGTCTGAAAAGGTTCTCTCCGGCGGAAAGTGCCGTTCCGTCGCCATTTGCACGTCAAACGACAGCAGACATGAAGCCCATAGTATTAGTGCTCGTCGTACTCCAGGTCTTTTGCGCCTGCTTCGCCGAAGATACGCCCGAGGACAACGTCATCGTCGTCACCAAGGACAACTATGAGAGCGTCATCAAGGAGAACGAATACGTACTCCTCGAGTTCTGTAAGTTTGTTATTTTACACAAAGCCAATCCTATTCTTCCGCCAAAGTCACACTCATTTGCCCTTTTTTCCAATTTTTTTTTCTTGTCCTTTATTCAACATTACAACAATCCTTATCTCCGTCCGCGTCCGGTTGTTAGGCATATGCCGGTTTTACCGCGCGACTTGTACCAACGGGACTTTGGATCCACGTCAGCAATTCAACTTTTCTGCCCTCCTCACTTTTGGGATTGACATTTTTTAATCTTATAATTTAACACATTTTTTGTTAATAAGATAAGGGTTAATATTTTGCGAGTTAATATTTTTTTTTTTTACATTTTCCAGATCATGTTCCGAATTGTACTTGTATAAACCGTATAAACTACATGAATCTGAGATATCAGATAAGATGACGTATATTAGAGTTTTTGTGTTATAAGACTTTTTTTGATTATTTTGACTTCATTTTGTCTCTCGTTTTTAGCAGAGATATATTTTAATGGAATTTATTTGGTTTAAATTTGCGACGTTATTTTATTTGATTTTTTTCTTTTATTTTTTTCATGTATCTTGAATTTTAGAAAAAATATGGAAGGGTTGTTGGTTTATGATTATTATTATTTTATATTATATTAATTTGCCATTGGAAAATAAATAAATGTAAATTAATATTTAAACAATTTTTCTTTCAGCTTGGTAAAATTTGATTTGTATTTTTGACAATGTTGTTAAAGAGAACAAATTTGGGTTTATTTGTAACATATGTTTTTATATTACACGATGTAGTATTAAATACTGGATTTTTATAAAGGAAGTTAAACATATAATTTGAAATTTATTTAAATGTTTATTTGTTTTTTTTTTCTTTTTTTTATATGATGATTTTACAATTTCAAGTTATGTTTAATTATTAAAATTGTTGAATTATTAACATAAAATTTTGTACATATTTTAAACTGAAATTAATTATCAATTTAGTTTCAAGTTGTAACATTTTTTATTATTTTGTAATAAAAATTATAATCAAAAGGTTTAAATTTTATTATGAAAATAAACCCTTTAATTTTTTGTTTCAATAATTATTATCATAATTGTCTATTATTTAATGGTAAAAAACTTGCAATTAAAATATAAAGTAATACAATCCTTAACAACATTAATATCTTTAATTCTCTTGCATATAATTTAAACAACAATCAACCATAAGAACATATATTACGTGGCTACATTATTTTCATAATATTCAGTATATATTACTTTTCTTTCAATTTAATTATTAAACAAATTAAATGTCTTTTAAGTAATATTAAAATTATTAGAAAATGTGTTTCGGCTTTTCATAAAAATAAATTAAAACTTGTTCAAGCAATATAAAGTTTTGCTTGCAAACAATTGATTGTATACAATGGCATTATATACGAAAGATAAACTAGCATATTAATAAAGTTTTATACAAATTGATCATTATCATATTTTTTGAGATATTAATAAAACACTCAGTGTACATAAAGATATTGTGTATGAAAGATAAATTAAAATATTATCAATGAAAATAAAAAAAAGGAAAAGAAATAAATAAAAAAAAAAAAAGAAAGAAAAGAAAGAAAGGAAGAAACAGTATCTTGGAAATAAAGATGTCAATTCAATATGCAAAACAGTTAAAATTATCATCAATGTATTTTTGTTAAAATTATTATGTAATACACACAGCAATTTTTTTCTTTCTTTATCAAATTAATGATAATTTTTGATTCACAATCAATTCTTCATGAATATTCGCTTACTGAGTGATATTTTATGGCAAATTGCAATTAAGAAACAAATAATGCATTAATTAAAATTATGTTTACATATTTTTTACATATATGATAACTTATGTTCCAATTCCTTATAATCCTTTATCATAACTTGTTTATTGAACAATTTTTTTTTTTTTAAATGAAATGTAACGAGAAATCTATTGCATTTCTCCATCGGGATTTAAAATAATATTATGGTATACGTTTCATATATTAATTATAAAATAATAATTTAATTTCGAATTTCAACTTGCTGTATTTCATATGGCTATGTATAAAATAATTATTGAAAGTATTGTAATATTTGTTATTACAATTTTAAGATGCACCGTGGTGTGGTCACTGCAAAATGCTTGCACCTGAATATGCCAAAGCTGCCAAGATGTTGGCCGACATGAAGTCTGAAATCAAGTTAGCTAAAGTAGATGCTACAGTGGAATCGGCATTGGCTGAAAGTCACAAGATCAAAGGATACCCAACACTCAAATTCTTCCGCAAGGGAACACCAATTGATTTCAGTGGCCTTCGTCAAGCCGAAGGAATCGTCAACTGGGTTATTAAAAAGTCTGGCCCTGTCGCCAAGGAATTAAATACAGTCGATGAGGCTAAAGCTTTTATCGAAAATAACAATGTCGCTGTCATTGGTTTCTTCAAGGTAATATTTTACAATTATTATGGAGAGAATATTTGTTCAAGTAACGTCACATTGTTGAATTTTAAATTTTGATAGAGTTTCTTCGATCGTTGTCCAAGATTTGACATTTAAGGAAAATGGAAGAATGGAAAATTTTACTTTCTAAATTTACAAAGAACAAAAGAAAAGAAATGCAAGGGATACACCAAAATTATGATCATTTGAATTTGACACAGGAATTGATAATTTTAATGGTGTTTAACAAAACTAATAAAATGATAAGATTGTGTTAATGTAATTTAAGAATAAATAATGTTCCATTTAACCCTTGTTTGGTATCTCTACCAAAGTATTTCCGTCACATTTTTTTCAATAATACAATTTTCATTGTCTAAGTTAATAAATATAGGTTTGATACTTTATGACTTTTATAGTTTTAATATTTAATATTAATTTAAACATTTCCACTTTATAAAAAGCTTGATTTTCAATTATTATTGTAATATATAATAACGTTGATTGCATTGAAATTATGAAACCCCTCATAGAATACCAAACGTGTAAAGAAAGGTAAATGATATCAATGAAGGGTTAATGATTGATTTTAGTCATTCGTGTTTTAATAGAAAGCTTTTGTTTCAGGATCAAGCTTCTGAAAGTGCCAAAGTATTCTTGGAAGTTGCCAACGTTGTTGACGATGTAGTATTTGGTATTTCTAACAATGATGATGTCTTCTCCGAGTACAAAGTTGAGAACGGAAAAATTGTTCTTTTCAAGAAAGTGAGTATTTCATATTGAAACTGAATTAAAATTTTATATCAAAGAAAATTTAATATAAACGCTTGTTTACTTTAGTTTGACGAAGGAAGAAATGATTTCGAGGATGAACTGACCGTTCAGAAATTGCAATCCTTCATTTCTACAAAGTCTCTTCCACTGATTGTTGAATTCAACCAAGAAACTGCCCAAAAAATATTCGGTGGCGATATTAAGAGCCATTTACTTCTCTTCTTGAGTAAATCAGCTGGTCACTATGACAAATATACAGAGGCACTGCAAGAACCTGCTAAAAAGTACGCAGGAAAGGTAAATGTTTTAAACTTGACTATTGCTTACAACACAGTTATATTTGATTAATTTTTATATATTGAATACAATATATTAATATTAATATTGATCTAGTTTGTATTAATTGATTGTTATGATTTAGATATTGTTTGTTACAATCAATTCCGATGAAGCTGATCATGAACGTATTCTTGAATTCTTTGGAATGAAACCTGAAGAAGTGCCAGCAATGAGAATTATCAAGTTGGAAGAAGATATGAATAAATACAAGCCAGAAAACGCAGAAATGTCGACCGAAAACGTAGATAAGTTCGTTGGTGATTTTGTTGAAGGAAAACTGAAGAGACATCTTTTGACTGAACCACTGCCTGAAGACTGGGACAAACATCCGGTCAAAGTCCTCACAGGTGTCAATTTCAATGAGGTTGCCTACGATGAGAAGAAAAATGTCTTGGTTGAATTTTATGCACCTTGGTGTGGTCACTGCAAACAACTTGCACCTATCTATGAACAGGTAAAGTTACATAAGATTATTTTTATTATTAAAAAGAGAAACTGTGAATCTCATTTATTGATAAAACAATACTTTTTATATGTAATGCTGAAAGTAAAATATTTATTTACTTTAAAACAAAAGAATTTATGAATAAAAATTATTTTAGCTTGGTGAGAAATTCAAGGACCGCGAAGATATTGTCATCGCCAAGATGGACTCTGTCGCTAATGAATTGGAAGATATTAAAATTACCAGCTTCCCAACGATACATTTGTATAAAAAGGGTACCAAAGAGGTAAATTTTATAACAAATTAAATTATTTTCCATCGCACATAATTTTCAATTATATGAATTTTTATAATTTAAATTTCCCAAACTATATTTAAAGAAACGGGCAGTTTTTCTTTTGTTTGTTTGTTTTCTTTTCTTTTCTTTTCTTTTTTTTTTCAAATTATGATATGTGTAGTTCTTTAAATGAACTTGACAAAAGTTAAATTAGTTTTTAAAGGTCATATCCATAAAACATTTTTTGAGCACATTTTTCTATTTTAAATGTTATAAAACATTTATTCATTCATTCATTTTTTCTTTATATTTTTAGCCCGTAGAATACAACGGTGAAAGAACTCTTGAAGGTCTTTCTAAATTCCTCGAATCGGATGGAACCTATGGCCAAGCCACGCAAGAGGTAATTACTCAATTTTTATTTATATTAAAAATTACATTGTTATATAAAATAATCGTTTCAACAAATTGAATTAATAAATTACATTTGAATTATAGTCGCAAGAGGAGGATGAAGATGATGACATTCCAAGGAAGGATGAATTATAAATAATTGTTCGCGCCAACACCTCGATTTTTATTAAGGTCGCACATTGTGACGTGTAAGAGGTGAAAGGACATAGTCTTTGCGCGTGAATCTTAGATCTGCATTTTTCGATGTCGAAAACAGAAGAATCAATACCAAAAGCATACTTTACCTCTTCCTCACAAATTTTCACAAGCACCAATCGACTGTTCCAGGTTCTTGCTTATGATTTTGACGAACAAACGGCAAAGGTGCAGCTAGAACCTTGAACTTGTACTGAAATCGCGACAAAATCGAGAAATAACACAAACGAAACTTGGAAAAAAAAACAAAACAAAAAAATTAAACACGGAAAAAGAGAAAAAAAGTTTCGATCATATATTTCGATAATTGTACATAAACAGCGTGGTGACTTCGTGAAGGAAAATCGTATTTTCGAACGTTAATAAGTTTTTACTTTTTTATTTTTTGTTTAATTTTTTTATACCTTTTCACTATCGGTTCGCAGACTGATAAAATCGCGCATTTTACGCGCGTCGAAATAGAATGATACAAGAACCGACATCTGCGAAAAGTTTCGAATGAATATACATATTTCGAAAAAAAAAAAAAAAAAGAATTAATAAATAAATTTTTAATAAAAAATTAAATAAAATTTCTTACTATTAATTACTTCATTAGCATAAATGAGTTTTTGTTGTCGAAATTTTTCAGCAGACGTAAATTTACAGTGGTTCATTCAGATTCGTTTATATTTTTTACAATCGTTTACAATCATTTATAGGTATAGTAGTAACTATTTTTCTTAGTTACTTTGATCATTTTCTCTTATGAAAACAAAAGCTTATTTAGAAAGCATAACAATGACGGTCGAGAATACCTTCTTGTTTTTTGACAATTTTCTTTTATCTTATTTTGGCGCTAACGCGAAAATTGTATAATTCCATTTTAGCATTTCAAACTCTATATTGTGAAATAAAGTGGTTGTTATTTAAGATATATAGTATATATGTTATACGAGATTAAGTTGACAACTTTTCTGTACCTCTTCCTCGCTGAATGAATTGACTGCATTTCCGGTTTTTGCCGAGGAGGACAAGTGAAATTTTTTGAGATCTACCATATCTTTATGTCGTACCTTATTCTTAATACATGGATACATTATTCTGTGTACGCTAAAGACTTTTTAATATCGTGTGCCTTTTATTACTTTTCATATCCTTTATTCATTTGCGGAACAAGGTTAACATTTTAAGCGAATTAAATTTTTATTTAACCATGATTATAAATAATCAATATTTTTGATTTCTTTGTTTTATGTTTGATAGAACAATAATGAAAGGGATTTAAATTTATCAGAATTGGCAGACTTTGTTGGTCATTATTTGAGGATTACCGAAAAGACAAAACGAATTTTAGAATTCGAATGCGACGAGACAAAGTATGTTCTAAGGCCATGGTCTTTGGAAACTTTGGTAACTAAAAACATTGATGAGAGTCAATGCACTTGTGAAGTAAGAAATGATTTTTTTATCTTTCTGCTTACAATTCTAGTATTAAATTTAAATTAACATTTATTAAAAGTTTTATTTCAGGTAAATGAATTTGTAAAGTCAATTTTAGTGTCTAAATCAACAGATGAAATTCTAGTCGAATAATATAATTTGTAAAATTATATCTTATCTTAGCATGCTAATATTTCATTTGTTATTTCAGATATTAAAATTGTTGGTTAATGTTTCTGCAATTGTGCATCTATAAAATATCATTAAATAAAATATAAATTCAATAAATTTGTATTTTAAAATTATGGAAAAGAAAAAGTTTTTCATTACAATGAATATAAATTGTTTTTTGCACATTTCTTCTTATAATTATACACTTAAAATATTATGTTTTTCAATTTAATGTAATGCTTCTTTTAATACAGTAAGTTTTAAAATTAATTGTATATAAAGATATTTATTATTTTAATAAACCAGAGAAAGAAAACTACTCAATACATGAAATTTTATATTATTAATCATTATAAGAATATTTTCTTTAATATTTAGATCATATTAGTTTATACTTTTTTTTTTCAAAATGTATATTTATTTTTATAATATTCTAACATATTTTTTTATGTTTCTTATTCCATAGTATGTGAATATTTACTTTGTGGTGAACTAATTTTTGAATAATTTTCATAATTTATTGATTTAATTAAGGCCCAATTCTTGGATTTACACGACGATAAAATTACAAGCGATTTAGATAAAGCCATTCGCAAAGCACAGAATCTTCGATTGACATCTATTGGAGAAAATAAATCAAAGATTCGTAGTATTCAAGAAAAAGTTTCATCTAAAAAAGTTGAAATGAAAAAGGGAGAACAGAAGATACGTAAAATAAGCTTGAATGATAAACTCGCAAATTGTAAAGACCAAGCGACAAATTCAGTATTATCATCTAATTTAAAAGGAAAAAAAAATCCAACAAATTTCATCCATGCTAACAAGCAAAGTATTAAAGAAGCCAGTTTGTTGAATAAGAAACAACATAGGAAGAGTAGTAAAAATCATGATGAGGTAGTTTAATTATTTATATATAAAAACATAAATTAATTTTCCAAATAAATTAGATTATTACAAATATTTTTATTGCCAGGTTAATGTATCCTTGATTAACGTTTCTACCTTTTTGTGGTCATTATCAACATTTTTAGGTTTTACAAAAATCAAGTCCCAACACATCGAGTGTAAGTCTAAATAAAGAAATCAAACTTTTAATTGAAACGATATCGCAACTACCAACATCCGCTCCAAAAAGTACATCAGTAAAGTGTCCGTATCACAACAAGAATTTGCCTCAAAGCATCAAAGTACGTGTTGTAAAGAGAATGGAATTTCCAGAAGCATTTAAATCGATTGAAATTCCACCTAGTTTAGAAAAAATCATTAAACTGCGTCACTCGTTTTGGCAATCGATGATTCATGAAGATTCCGTTAACATGAAGAGGGAAAATAAAGCAAGAGAAAAATTCAACAATATATTCAATAATTTGGTAATTTTAAATTAAAATATTTTTAATTTACATAATTTTTTTACTTTCTATAGTAGTTGAGGTATCTTTCCGGTAGCTAAAAATATCCTTCTTTGTACATATAATTGTAAATATATTATTGTTTTGTGTAAATATTATGCTTTTATTATATATTTTCTGATTGGTTTGTAATTTGTATAATACGTACGTCATGTTCAATTTTAGAAGCAAGAAAAAGAAAAGTTAATTACAAAAGAATGCTCGAATTTATTAAAAGGTATGGCAATCATTTTTCGAGAATCATTCAGGAGTGATATGGGTTTTATTGAAAAAAATCAGTTGGGATGCAAATTCACTAATTTAGACATGGTGATAAAAAATTATAATTGGAAAATGAGATACCGGTCTCCAGAATTTAATAATACAAAGTTAAATAATCTTCATTCTGACCCTAAATTCGGTTGGATGGCTAATGGAATTTGGAATGATTCTATAATTCCATTAATAAAAGGTAATTCAATTGCAATAAGAATATATAATATATAATCAGAATTCTTATATTTTAAGTATTTTTATATTCCAGAAGTTGCTGCAATGAATATAATTCACTGTTCTAATAAAGAACAATTAGCAATATTTTACAATAATTTACAAAAACTACAAATTCTGAAATATCGTCAGAATTTAATTAACGTAATTAAAAGGTTACTGTTTAGTGAAAAGCAGAATTCATCTACTGATAATTTAGAACTTTACAAAATGATATTAACAATAATTCAGGTGATTAATTTGAAAGTACCAGTTTTTTGTTTGATTGAACAAGAACAATAAATGATATGTAAGATAATTATTTAATGGATTGAACATAATGTAATTAATTTAATTAAAATAATTTTTATTATACTTTATATCTAGATTTTAATTCTTCATTATAATTAAATATATACATATTATTTTTTCTTGTTATCATCCTGTGTTATAACTGTTGGCACAAATCCATAAGGGGGTGTAGATTCTGATCCACTATTTTTACCACTTTCGTTCGACGAACCCTTTCTTTTCCTTACAGGTTTTGTTGAACTACATTTTATTGCGAATCTTATCTCTTCTGTCAATGCCTCTTTTATTGGCTCCTAAAAATTAAATCAAAATACTGATAAATTACAAAATTTAATTTTCTTTATTTTTGATATCTATATCCATTCTCACAAAGTGAAATACATTTGCTACTAATAATGTTATACACGGAAAAACTTACTTTCTTTCTATATGCATCATACGTAATTTTGATGAAAAATTGTGTTACTGTAACAATTAATGCTATAGCAACTCCCATTACAAGAACAAGAAAAACGCCGCCAACATTTTCTAAACCTAATTCGGTAGCAGAACCTCCACTTGAATCATCCTGCAATAATAGTCCATTAAAAATGCAGAATCTGATTTTTATAACTGACATTTTAGTAATTACAATTAAAAAGAAAATAGTCTATTATTTATGAAAATTATTAATTTAAATTATATAACATTTATTTCAATTCATTAATGCAGTTTTTTAATAGTTTTAGTATACATGTTGATAATTTATTTTTTGCCATTGTTAATAAAGGAATTACAAAATGAGCTTAAATCTGAATACTTACATTACATCGACCCCCTCCTCGTTTTTCTCTCCACCACTTTGTTTTTAATTTAGTTAATATACCATTTTCCTGTAGTTTTAAAACAGCAGCACTCAGTTCATTTCGGTATGTTGAATCTGAAAAATTAAATTTAAAATTTTCATTTTTATCAACGGATCTAGATCTAATAATAACAATAATAACAATAATAATAATAATAATGTATTATATATAAAATATTATATTACTCTTTCTCATTGCTATTCCGTATCCTTTAGAATCAAGATTTTTTCCAACGGCTGAAAGATTACATTCTCTTTCTTGTAAATATTCAATAGATGAACTTTCCATAAAAAAGGCATAGTTTTCATTTAGCACTTTATTTTTTCCTTCGTCATTGTCCGATGTTAAAACATCTTTAGCATTATCTATCATATATTTGTACATTTTTTTGAATCTTGTGTCGTTTGAATACTAAAATACATTACAAATTATTTTTACGGAAAAAGTTTTACATTATTTTTCAATTATGTAATTTCAACTTAATAATTGAATTAATGCGCTTATTCAGTGTTTTAAAATGAAAAGAAATTGCGAGAACCTTAAAAAATAAATAAGTTGAGCCGTCCTTCTTAGCTCCGTATTTAATAACATTTTGATTCACGAGGTCATCAACATCTTTGATCGGACGAACAACCGTTTCGACAGTTAAAAAGGCAGCCAAGTTTGCAGTGTAACTTGACACAATGATTAAGCAAAAGAAATACCATGCTCCTGCTAAAACTCTTGTACTTGGACCACTAAAAAGTAAAAGTGAGTATACTTGTTTTAATATTTTAAACTATAAATTTTTACTCAAAGTAATTCTTATTAATTAGTGATATTAATAATGATTATAAACAATCTTGGAAGGTATTCCTATATAGTAATTTATTCTTAATTTTGTAACAGAATTTTTGAATAAACATTTCCAACTTTTTAGTTTATATAGCATACAGTGGAGCAACATCGGATCCTTGCTGCATTATACTGCCAATAGTGAACCAGAAGGAATTTTTCAAACTCCATTGATTCTCTAATACTTCTGGTTCTTCAACACATGGATATGGATTGTTCCATTCTGCTGGGCTCATTCTTCCAATAACTAGAAATGACAACGATATAAAAATATAAGTAATAATCAAATACATGTACACAGTATTCGAGAATGGCGACAGGAAAGACATGAACGACGGAGGCGCCTTTGTGGGTTTTTTGTACAAAATCGTAATCCCTGAAACGTAACTGCTATTAAGAAGAATCCTTTTTAAATAATAAATTTGTTTTACCTAAAATTGAATCAACAAAATTCATTCTAAATCAGTGATTATTTGATACAATTGAGTTGCAAGTGTAATAATAATAATTGTCAGTGAAAATAATCGCTGGTTCGCAGTAAATTTCTCTGATTCACATTTAGGAGATTTGAAACTGAAAAATTCATTTACCCAAATTCATGAAAGGAGTCGTGAAATCTACTACACTTTCACGGTCAGATGTTATAGTCAAATCCGTTATTCCAAGGTCTGCTTCCTATAAGTAATGTTACAGAAATAAGAATCAGAAAAATACAACACACAGGATCTAGATAGGAAAAAAAGTGCACACTTCACCGAATAGTAAAAAATTCTTGCACAGAATGCAAAATTATATAATTTTGTAAAATATGTGCCATTTTTTTCTCTCTGTATAAAAGAATTAAAGCCTTAATATAATGTATATTTAATATTATAATACATTATCCATAATTCTTCTGAGCATGCCATTCCATTGACCATTAGGCAACAGGGAACCATAAACATTATCTTCTTGAACCATAAAAGTGTAATTAAAACCGAGCATTTTGCTGATTTCATCAATAATGTCCACAGCAAATCCTTCATACTGATCATTGCCTGTCATCTTTTTGCTTGTTTCTTTCAACATACTGTATGGTTTGGTCAAAGCTATAAGTACTCTGAAGGTCGTGTTCCTCAAACTCAGTTGATTTTCAGAGCTGATAGTAGCGGGCTTCGGAGTCCATTCTATTCCATCTGTACTATTGAATGTTCCAATTTTCTCAATTCCATCATTATCTAAATTAATGATTTCCAATTCAAAATCACTGCGGTATCCCGCGGTATCAAATTTGATTAAACCAGTCAAACCATACACTTCCGTCTGTAAATATTGAAATGAATGTTGATTTTTTTATTGGTTTTATTTTTCATATTTATATAAAAGCAATTAAAATGTCCAATGTTTTGGAAGAGAAATAGAAATTACTGAGAGCTGTAAGCAGGATTGAAAAAGAAAAAAGTAACTATATGTTTTGACGTTACTACATATATGAGATCCTTAAATCCCAAGTGGTGCGATTTTACTTTTTGCTTTTTATATCAACTCAGGTCAGTATTCTGTGCAGCAAATGGCCACTTGAAGTAATCAAGTAAATTGTTTTCACGCCGGTTGGTAGCAACGCGCTTATAAAATGATTAAAAATATACAGAAAATCTGTGTTTTTGCTTTCGTAAAAGTTTGTAAATTTTATGTATAACGAGACAATAACTGAAAATATCCGAATGACAACAAGGAGAATATTGTTGTCTATATAATGTGTATAGCCCGTTTACTGATAAAAGCTAGTAATTTGTTTTTTGCATTTTTGTATTTCTTTCAATTTATATTTTTCCATGTAGTGACACGTGATTTGACTCTTTTTTGAATTCTATGTATCTTTAACAGTTTTGCCATAACATTGAATCCAACAATGTTAGCCCAATATATAACTAATATTGTATTAACAGACTATTAATGTAAAATTAACATATATTATATAACGTATGAATATCAATAAATTTGCCACGCATATATAACAATAATGTGAGTTACACCACTTGGATTTTAAGAGGCTCGTACAGTTGACCAATACTTCTCACTAACGGATCTCATAAAATTACTCAAACTAATTCCATGTTCCCAATTGTTAGTGCCATTACAAGGCAGTTGCTTCACTTCGCCTACAACGGCATCACTGAGCTGTTTAACAGCTCTGGCGAAAATTTGCACAGCATCAAACATAAGTGCATGATCTACTCGAAGTATATTGACGTCTGTAAGGCCGAGTTCAGCGATATCTGACACAAGTTCTTGCACTCTTTCATTTTCTGGATCGATCAAACGAATACCTGTGAAATTCATGCCTGTATACTGGTACGGTTCCAAGTCCAATGTTTGCAAATCCTAAAATTTAAGTATCCATATGGTAATTATAAAAGTACAAACAGACATTGAAGTAATAATTCTTTATTAGAACGTGTTAATATTTAGTAAACTGTTTCCAATGGACAAAAAAGTTTGTCCCAAATCAGAATTCAATTTACTAAAACTTGATATGCTCTGGTTTTTAAATTACAAGTACCAAATTTGTGACAATTAAACGATTTCTGTCATCCAGAATACCGACTTGCAGAGCTTGCTTAAGAACTTCTCCAAGAATATCAATTGAGCAATCGATAATAAGATTCTCCTCCCCGGAATCTTTAACCTTTTTCAAAATGGGCCTAGCAAAATTCATATTAAAAGTTAAAAATTATTGTATAGAAATTATTTAAAAGAAAAAAAAAAGAAAAAAATGTATTTAGTACAGTTTAGGCCGTGCACAAATATTACCTATAATTGGGACCTTCGCCTAATCGACGAATCGTTACCGGATACCCTTTTGGATCCCACATTTTTAATACTTTATTCATACGTATCAAACTATCACTGCTATCGTATATAATTGTCACCGTTTGCCATTCATATTCTTTAACGAGTTGATAGATGACCTATATAGTGAAAATAATAAAATGTATTGATAAAATTGATTAACTATATATAGATAAATAAAAGTAGTTTTGCATACATTTGAAAATGCATCTGCGTGCGGAAACAAATTGATTGCTTTTAATCTTTCTTGCTCGGGATCCCAGTTGATCGAAATATGTGGCACTTCCATTATGTCACACATACTTTGCACATGTCTAGCAGCTGTTTGATCCGATGGTCCAAATATTCCAGCTACTCCCATAGAAAATAAATTGCAAACTGCGTGGTGTAAGCAGTAAAATATTCATTAAAATATTACCATTTAAAATAATTCTTCTGCACCATATATAAACATGGTTTTAAAAGTTCTATAATATTATTTATCAAATTTTAATCAAGTTACAACATATCCTTGTAAACTCTTGTAAAATTCTTGTAAACAAAATGCTTTTAATTAATTATCAAGTACATTAAGAAGTATTACACTTAATTGGAGATATAAATAAGAAACGTTTCTAATATCATGCTATTAACGTATTATTAACGTATCAGCGTTTTTCAGTAATTAGCCTGCTGTAAAATTCATCTATTTTACTAAAATTAGTTATTTTAAAACAAAGCTTACTTTTATTAAGAGCAAATAATTGTTAATAGTTAAATATTTATTCATATAAGACCTGCCCTTTTCAGATATTTCAAACGCATCTGTCGAAGATTTAAATGACTTTGCGGTCAGAGATATTCTTCCCAATTCAGGGTCATGTCTATGTTTATGTACATGCCTGGCAGATAATTCAAATACTTTCTGTAACATCTGATCACCATCAAATATTCCTCCTAAAGACATTGTGCAGTATTTCAATTTTAATTTACACACCTTTTATTGTATAAACTGTTGTTTTTTTAATACAACACGAGAATAAACTTGAATATCAACAATTAAATTATTACCAATTTGTACTTTCTTGGAAAATGTTAAAACGAAAGGTATTATTCCTATTATAAAAAATGCACTTAAAATCCATCCACGAAAAGCAATCATTTCAAACCTCATCATTTACTCCTAAAATAAAATAAATATATTAGCAAGTATCAGGGATTATTTTTAAGTAATTTTACAAAATACTAGCAAGTTAAATTATTTTTTATTTCGTAGGATGAATCCAACTCATCCACGTTGCAAAATTATCACTACATTTGTTAACCAAAAAAATAAAGTTGTCTTTTAATATTTAATGAAACCATTGTAATAATCTCTGGGGCCAAATCTCATTAACAACAACAACAACAACAACATTGTAATAATCTTTTTCTTTAATAAATTAAGCTTTAAATTATTGCCTAAAACATTTAAATGATGTCAATTCACTTGAAAATTTGCTTGGCGAAAGAGTCATTAAATGATTTTACTGCTATACCAATGTCAAATTTAATTAATTATTTCCAAACCAGGCACTCTGGCATATTTATAGTCATATTTAGGTAGAGTCGAAGTAATGATAATTACCACCTTTCGCAAAGTAAAAAAAAATAAACGATTGAATCACGTATTCTCGTAATTTCAGGTCCGTCTAAAAATGTTGTTGACGTGTCCACCATTACTATAATAATTGTTGTTTAATAAAATTGGTGTCGGCACTCGTATCGGCAACTAATAACAAAACTAAGCCACCTTATCACGCCGAGGCAAAACGTCAGGAAATATCATGGCTGCGAAAAGTCATCCCGATATCCAATAAACGAATCGCATAGTGATTCTGAGATAAAAAATATTCAGATAATTAAGTCTGGCGAAAAGTGCGAACGACTTCGGAATGAGACTTTGAGAACTGAAAGAAAGGGGACCACGCGTGTATGTTCATAAATACTTTTAGCGCATGCTCAATCTTCAACACGGTTTTCCGATGCTGCTCTTGAACGAATTCAATCTACCTTCATATCATGTTTTTTTTTGGTACACGCGACGATGTGCTGGAAATAAGTGACTAAAATAGCCACAAAACTTTTCACATTTTCGACCGGTGACATCAATTTATCAAAATGGCTCAAAATATCTTATATTAAAATAATTCTTTGCTATAAATTTCGCTGTATAATCTATATTTATATGGTATAACACCATTGAAATGAATTTCTTGTTGAAATACGTGTGGTTAGTTGATTAAATATTTTTCTGATATATGTTATAAAAACAATGGGAGAAAAATTAAGAAGTAGAGGGGAAAAAAACAGAACATTAATAATTAATTTTTAATTTTAAATATATTGCTAGGTAGTTTTAAATAAAATTTAATAACAATCTCCAGAAGAAATTAAGCGAATCTTACAAGTGTATAAGTTTAAAATATTCGTTGTTCGAAAAAATTTTTTAATATATAAAGTTTAATCATTTAAATACTATATTACTTAAAATATGTTACTTGAACTACATTTTAAATTTAGAAGAAATGCGCGCATAAATAAAAAAACATTGCTGTAATATATAACGATTTTACATGATTTATTAATAATACAGTATATAATAGTAGTAATAACAGCTTCATAATAATTGTACGAATATTTATAGCAGTAGTAAATAAATATTACAATTACAGTTGCATTATATTACAAATTTAGTTCGCATTAAAAAAGACATGCCCGAAAAATATTCAAAGTGCACGTTAACAAACAACGGAATTTCGTACAACGTAGAAAACGAAATGTACAGAAAAAGTTTACATAAAATTGTGTATCGTGCGCATTCGTAATATATGTTCGTAGTTTATACACAATGTACAAAAATATTTCTGCTTCAAGTTCAAAATCACCTTTACAAAGTACTACACAGCGTTGAGTGGTTTTTTTTCTTCTTCTTAATTCTTCTTATCATCATAAGTATTTCAGTTTATACACAGTTGTAAATGAAAAACATTGATATATACACAGTTCTTTTTTAAATCAGTAGGTGAAAATAAAATAATAAGCAAAAGGGTTATTATAATATAGACATAACCATAAAATGAATTTGGTAATTTAATTTCATGCAATGTTATCATTTTCTATTTAAACTTTGTGCAGAAATATTAGAAATCTGTTGTTTATTTATATCGAAAAGTCTATCAAATCCAAAAATATATACGTTTAAATATAAACAATTGTATCATTTATGTTTATATCTTTATTACAATTGAATATTTTTTTTATTTACTTTTTTCGTTTATCAAATACTGGAGAAATAATGTAATTGTAGATCGAACTTTTTTATCTGATAAATTTGTTTATGAAAAAGTTTTTCTATTGTGAATCTTCCTATATTACTGTAGAGAATATGTGTAATTTTAATGACGATTTGGACATTTAACAATATCTTATTAGTATTACTTGAATGGATTAAAAATAATGAATTGAAAATTCGTTTAATAATTGAAAATCCAAAAATTGTATTGAATTATAGTTAATCAGACCCTGTTATGCACTTTATATAACCTTAGTACGTTTCTACGTTTGTAATAATTTTTCTTTTTCTTATCGTTTCTTTTATATTTATAAATTTAGAAAGAAACAAAAGAGCAAACCAATTGACTAGTTTAGGGAAAAAGAATAATAAAACGAAGGATAAAAACTCAGAAATGTATCTTCAACCAATTCAACAAAAAATGTACAATCTCGTTTTCAAGTATTTACAATAAAAACGTCGATATCATTTAGCTTAAATAAAATTTGCAAATTTACTAATTCACAGATAGGCGAGGAAAAGGAGAGAAAACAAATTACAAAATTGTACAAATTCAATGCCAACATTTTTACACAAGTCGTATTTATATATTAACTAGAATGATTTGGAAGTAGTATCAACGTGTAAAATATTTTCAAAAATATGAAAACAGCAGCAATATATGATATGACTATGCCTCCGTTATTGCATATCTTGAACAAGATGGAGTGAACACCCTTAGAATGAGTCTTATTCTACTCTAGGATTGGAAAACAAACAAAAGTATATGAACCAGGTGATACAGTTTTAGAAAATTCAAGATATATCAAGTTTGAGACTATAATTTAATAAAAAATTCAGTTAATGAATTCAAATGGATTAGTGTCGAGTTTCTTCCGTACTTTATCAGTAATTCTCGGATTAATTACGCGTATTATAACCAGTTTATAACATTTTGAATATCAAGTGTCAACTCACGAGAATGAGATTCAGCAACTTGAGAGCGAAATAGAAAAAACCGATGTGACTGATTAGAAGAGAACGCAGGCATTTAACTATACAAGATGGTGTACTTTCATCGAAAGTCACAGAGTCGCCTGTTACTTTAAGTGTTGCACTACCTTAATCAAGACATTGACCACTGAATTATCTCAATTAATACAAACCTGAGACAAGATGTATTATCGTGCACTGTTTCCCAGGATGTATCGATATCCCCGTTCATGCATTGGAGCAATATGGCCATGTTATATGGCACGAGGTACCACGATTGCAGCTTTCCTTTGCAAAAGATCAACGATCAGAATATTGGATAGTGAGACATACGCTCAATCATATGAAAAAACAAACGATCGGGGCTTCAGAATTCACAAACGTAAGTACTATGATGAATGATGTTCTGTCAGAAGAGCAGAATAGCGCGGTAGAGCGGACTAACAACACACTTGTCGAGATGTCCAGATGTTTCGTGATCCAGGTGGCATTTTCCTCACTCTTTTTTCTATTGAGTCGTATTGATGAGATTTCTAATGAAACGTATCCCGCATATAAAAAGATAAGTAATGTAGTGAATGTTTTCAATTACTCTAATGTCATGGATTAAGTTTGAGTAATGGGACTGTATCTTACTCAGAAGTTAAACCAATACCCTCTTCTAAATAATCAAATAGTACATTTTCTTTGATATAAACAAATGGCAAGGACTCAGCCGTATCCAGCTGTATCTTTAAAAGTATGAAAATTAGTGACCATTTGAAGGAAATGTTTGATGAGAATGTACTCGTGAAAATGGTTCCAAGATGCATTCTAAAAAAATGTAATGTTATGAGCTGTACTGAGAAATAGATTGGATGATATAAAAGTATATTATACTTTGTTACAATGAATACAAAATTCAAATCTACTTTCAAACCTTTCTAGTATACATCATTACTTCGAAGTCATTAAAGCATATATAAGTACTTACAATTAAAATCCTTTTTCGTATCAAACATATTTACAATCCAATCACCTCTATGTTGACAAAACAAATATTTAAATGCAAATTTTACGTATCAAATGTTCCGTTAAACCTTTTACCTTCAAAATGTAAGATAAAAACGTGTATGGATGGATCTTTGATAAATGTTTTAGCCGCGCGCGGACGGCCTTTTCTTCCTTCATCTTTCTTTTCTTCTTTTTTCTTCTTTTCTCAACCATTTACTACTAGCAATGTTTAATTCTTTCCACTTTGACCGTAGCTCATTAATTACCATTAAAACTACAAGGAAGAAAGTGGAACGATTTTTGTCAAAAAATATATACATATATATACGTGTATATACATATATATGTATTGTGTGTGTATGTGTATTAAATGCTCTGTAAAGCTACCACGTAATAAATATCATCAAAGTCCAATAAATTGCGCCAATTTCGGCGGAAAAATATACTCTCTTTCGAGCGGCATGAAGAATTTCATATAGAGTGCGAAGCTTCGGCCAATAGCGATTATTATCAAAAATATGATGAATTATTTGCCGTTCTTTGGCTTAATTTTGAAAAAAGTTTCCGCTTATTATGAAATACTTCATAGGTACACTTTTCTTTCATGTCTTAACTTTATTTATTTATTAGTTTCACCGTTTGCTTTCCATTTTCTGATGATTAGTGGCCCAGGAAAACTTTGTAACTCACCATTTTCTGTTCCTTCCTTCAAAGATCACTGAGAATTTTATTATAATTATATGTATAGCGCGCAAGTTGTGACATTTGAGAGAGAGAGAGACAAAAAAGGGCGAGAAAAGGGGATATATTTGTTATAATGTTCGTCGCTTTGATAGAGGGCGCTCGCAGAGTGCTGTTTGTTCTTTTTAGGATATCGTGCAGGAATTGCGGCCTACGCAGCTGGTGCGACTAGTATCGGATATACTACCGGGTGAGCTGCCTGGCGTTGATGAGCCATTGGACCCAACGAATCGCAGTTTCCGGTGATTTTTACTCGAGCAAAGCGAGCGATTTCCATTATATCGCAACTGTGACGTTGTCGTAGTCATCGCATACGACTTCAAGTGCGATTTAATGGACGTAGGAAGCGGTAACTGCTCGATACTGTACACTGTGGTCCGTGCAACAATCGCACGGCACGCCAACTCTTGAAGACTTAACACTGAAATCATATAAAATTATTAATTTACCTCAACAAATTATATTCATCATTTCTAACAACAATGGTTATACAACGAAATAAGTTTTTTTTTTTTTTTTTTTTTTTTTTTAAATTATTGTTATACAAATATAGCATTATACATGTAAAAAAAAATATCAAAATAATAATACCTTTATTAGACCTCCACAATCTTTCCATTCCATTTCGATGAAGAGCCATTCTTGACAATTCTGAGAAGCTTTCCCTTATGTTAAAATCACAAAGTGGCGAAACTTCAAAAAATGCCATGCGGTTTTTTGCCGCATATGCCTCTGCATCGCGTTCACCTACTTGTCTTTTAAAAGCCAAATGTAGACGATTTCCCACTAATACTTTAGGTATGCCCGGCGCATGCTGTAAAATATAATTATAATATATTTTAGAATTCTTGTATGAATTGTAGATTCATAACTACATCAAATACAAAATAATAATATTCAACATATTTATTGCCTAACAAATAAAATGTTGTAAAATTGTAATATAAAAAATTTTTGATTCCAATTTATTTATTCAAGTTAACAAGTTTATACTTTTTTATTGCATTCTTCTTTTGACTGCTCAAAGTATGTATTATCTTAGAAGCAGGTCAATGTACACTCGTGATCAATAGCCATTGTTCTTCCCCGTGTAGTTGTTAACAAATAAAAGGTTTTATTGAGAAACCTTGGCTTTTTTCAAAACAATAATTACTTTTTACATTACTGAAAATGCGTGTAATTTCATAATTTTAATCAATTCTACTTCTTTTAATGAAATTGTAAAAGTTGAATAAAAAAAGGGCAATGAAGAAGTAAGAATAAAAAAATTGCAAGCGTGAGAAAAGAAACTGAAAGTTCTACCTCCTCGACTTCCTTCAGCCATCGATCTATACCATCGAATGACCATTTGTTAGTGATGTCATAAACTAAAAGTATTCCTTGTGCCCCTCGGGAATACGATCTAATAATTGTACAAAACCTGCCCTGGCCCGAAGTGTCCCATAACTGCAGCTTCACTCGTTTGCCATCCAGTAAAATTGTTGTCGTCTTATAAGCTGCAATTACAACAAATTTTATATGTTTTGCTTCCAGAAACAAATACATTTTATTATGAAAACCGATTTGATGCAATTTTATGGCTATTATATATTGAATTACAGCCATCAATAAAAACAAATTTTATTGTTCAACTCTTTAAAACAGTTCTGTTTTTAAATTTTTATATAATAATTTAAATGGAATTCATTTTAGCACGCAACATTTTGATATATTAATAATTTTTTATGTACACATTGCTATTATTATTATTATTATTATTATTATTATAATTGTATATAATACTACTATCCTTTTTTTCAGTATTATTAGCATTTTATAAACCTTTATTTCTTTTTTTTTAATGAATTTATGATGAAATATGTAACAAATGAATTTCTGGTAAAAACATTTGAATTGTCAAATGTATAGAAATATAAATTATATCTTAAAAATACTTTGCAGCTCAATAAATTGATTTGTTTATGTAATTATAGTAAGGAATTTTAGCAATTAAAATAAAAAAGCTATTGTTAATGCCTGCATCGCAAGTACAATATTAAACGTCAAACAGGACTTGTATATTTTTCAATAAAAAAAATTAATACTCTAAAAGCATGTGTCAACCAACCATTGTGTGTATTTGTATATGTTCTATGTCCATGGCAGTACCTACTACTCAGTAAGATAACACATGGGAAAAAAGGAAAAACTATCACAGTGAAAAATGATTCGTCCATCTATTTTCACCCTCATTACTAAAAGTATATGTTTGTGCACACATATGTTATATGTGACGTTATATAATATATAAGAATGTCAAATTATTTGTCATTGGGTATTTTCTATCATTTTAGTATTCTTTTAAACAAAAGGTTTCAACATCAATGTAACTATAAATATATTAAACTATATTAAAATAACATTTATTTATATTACATTAATATTTTATTTATGTCGGTAATTAAAAGAAGAAGCTTTTGTTGAATATTTACAAAACAATTATCATATAATTATATTTTGTACATTTAATTTTAGTATCATTAAAATTTCATATACATATGTTATAACATGTATAAATATATATATATACTTAAATTATATCAATTTCCTTTCATATAATAATAATAATAATAATAATATTAATAACAGTAATAATAATAATAATAATAATAATAATAATAATAATAATAATAATAATAATAATAATAATATGCAAAGAACTCGATAAGTTGCAATGAATTTAAGCGCAACAACCAAACACCTTAATTCAAACTAAATACAAAATATGACACCTTTTCTTGTAATATCATTTCCATTTCTTACAAAATTGTTTCAAGACTATTAATATGAATGAAATTGTTGACATAGAATTGATAAATTGTTAAGGTGACGTCTATAAAAATAGTGCGAAATAGTGAGACACCTTTGACAATGGTTCTGACTGTCCAAAATGACTCGCAGAAAATGTGCAACTGATATATACACAAAATGTAAACATGACGTTTAATTTTGAAGCACGGCATTAACAGTTTCGTCGCGGTTTTTTTTTTTTGTTTATTTAAAACAATGGAATGAAACTAAAGATTACCGCTGCCGCTACAGAAGGGTGACTCGGCCGCGCCGTCCTCGAGGCCGCTAAGAATCTCTTGCTTGCCGACGTCGCTGTCGCCAACCAGCAGGAACTTCAGCAGGTAATCGTACTGCTTCTCTGCACGGGGCTTCGCAGCTCTCTCGGCCATAATATTGTCGAGTCGCATGCCCTACGCATACTGCACGCCAACCCCTTGAGCGATAATCGCCCCAGGTATCCGCGATGCTCTTTCGGGGCAAAAAAAACACCTCACGTAAACTGAGCGCAGTGGGCCGACATCCGTCCCGCAACCAGCACGCAAACAAAACTCGCTACAATCGTTGACATGTGTCCCACTTGTACGCGCGACGTCAAAACCAGAACCAACCACGACAAAATCAAACCAGGAACAATCGCTCGCGGACACTTGCGGACACTCGCGGAGACCAGGGAGTGCAGGGTCTGTAGACTTACATGGATTCTTGTCTAATTTCTAAAAAGCGCGTATGCAGCGCCACCAAACGCGATTAAATGTAGCAAAAAATTGAAAGCCAAATAAGTTTCAATCTATTTGCGTTCTATA